>NMRB01001874.1:83967-128289 GCA_002633025.1 Notospermus geniculatus | reverse complement strand
CCGAACATTGCTGCCAAAAATGACCCCTTTTCCTGAGAAAATTGAAAAGAGCATGCGGTATGGTTGACCCGTGAGTGGGGGGGGGGGGGGGCGGGGAGGGCGCGGGGAATCCACTGCTGATTTTCTGCGTTCCGACTTGCTTTGCAACCTGCTACCTGCGATTGAATACGATCGCAAGGAACTACCGGTATCCGACCCATTGCCGAATGAAATTGACCACATCTTCGCCATTGGTGGAAATCAAGTCTAGCGAGGCCACTACGGCGATCGAGTGCCCAGTTGCAACGCAACCCAGTTGCAAAGCAAGTGGCCAACTTGTCGTCGGTTGCTTGATTTTTGCACAGGAGGGGCCTAGAGTAATACTTAATCTGTCTATATCTGAAATAGTGTCATATCTGTGGATGAGGACAGTGTATAGCCTAGTTTATACTTCGACGCACGACCATCGCCGGCGACCGACGCGCGTTCTTGCGTTCGACGCCGACCCCGTCGTGCGATTTGGTCGGCGTCCGATCGCGAGGCTGTTACTACTGGAGTCGTTTCATAACGGGTCGCCGTCGCTAAAGTACGTTGGACTATGAATCAATTCCGCGAAGTCGGCGTCCAGATTTGATCGGGCGTCGGACGCCGATGGTCTTGCGTCGAAGTATAAACTAGGCTTATAATCGTCGGTAAATGGATCTGTCATCTAGAGGAGCCACGGTGGTGTAGTGGTTCGGGTCTCCCATTCGGAACGACCTGAGGCGAACTGCTTATCTATCCACTGGGCGGCACATTTCACCTCGGACACAAGTCCAAGGCAGCCATGTTGTTATCAACAAACCCACATGACCGACCGTGGAACTATTTTCGCCGAATTTTGGCCTGCTAAGATATCCAACCTTATTTCCTAGATAAGTTGAGGCATATTATATATAAACTTACCGATATGTCACCCAATCTGCCAATTATTGATCAATAACGCAACGTTTTTGTGTGAACTTTTTCGTTCATGCGCAGGGTGTGATGAGGCGACCGCATCCAAACCACCAGAAACGCATTAAAATCGTTGCGCATTCAAGATGGCTGCCTTGGAATTGTGTCCGAGGGGAAATGCGAGTGTCTACGGATAAATTGCCGAGCAGTTGCCTTCGGGAGTTCCGAATGCGGGTCTCCGACTAGCGGTCAGAAGGTCCCGCGGGTTCGAATCCCACTGGGCGTGAGACTTTGGGCAACTCTCTTTTCCTCACTGGCCTCTCTCCACCCAGGTGTATAAATGGGTACCAGTCGGAAATGCTCGGATTGTAGCGCTGAATGAGCAGCTCATCTAAGTTTTACTGAAAGGTTTCAGGATAGACTGGGGTTAAAGTGTAAAGTCAGATGACACCTCTACCGTCATGACCGTTGTTGATATCAGACAATAAACCCAAACTTTAACTTTTTAACTTTCTGGGGAATGGCCGCCCCGCAGCAATTCAAATGCGTATATGGGGTAGCAGATTGGCGTAAGTGAAAGCATATCGACCCGTGAAAACATTTTTGAGGGAGTGTGGGGTCCTTGCATATCCTGTGATAGCGGGTCTGAGAGGGGCAGTTTCACGGCTAGGAATCTCCATTTGTTAATCGTTTACCGTCAAATCAATGAGCAGTTTTGACTTTCTAAACAGCAGCATCACGCATCACGTCTGCTTTCCATGGTTTGTTACACCTCTTCAATCAGCCTATTGTCATAACGGCAAGATGACCCAGATTCATGGTATAGATTCACACGAGTCCTTCTATGTCATGTATGTATCTGTTTACCAACCACTGGCATTCTGAGACTGTCTGTATTGTAGGTTTTATGGCAACACAGGTCACCAGACGACTGATTTTATCTCTTTTTGCATACAAATAATCACTTAAAGACACTTCATTTAAAACCAAAATGCCTCCTTCTATTGTGCTGTACACATAGGCCACTCTTCGTATGCTTCAAGCCATAACTAAGGAAGTGATAGTGCACAAAGTCCGGTCCACCCGAACTGTGTACAGTCATCACATAGCAAGGCATAGCAGATAACAGGTCAACTCAGGTTGACAACATATCCAACATGGCTATACCGTCTATTATAATAATAATAAGAAAATAGAAGAAAAAAGAGCAGGACGACCTAAATTTCAAATCTATGGCACTTCTATTAGCCGGATGTGGATTTTCGCTAAAATTTGGTGTCTACTTTTTGAAATACAAATGCGTATTTTCACACAAACAAACCCTTCACCNCCCCCCCCCCCCCGTGTGCAGCTCTGGCCTGTTGACAGATCTCCAAGGTAACCTACTGATCCTGCCTTTACTCCTTGCTGGATAAGTCTCATCCTTCAAATTTGTCTCCTTCATTAAGATGAAGTTTCGTGCTTTCCATTTGATATATCGGGTGGCCCCCAAAAAACCGGAACACAACTTATCAGGTCATAACTTTTACACTCATTTAATCAAATGTCATGGTATTTCATATATGTGATATGAGGCTGTTATTTGTGGCTAGTGGTGAAAATTCCAGGTAAATATCTCAAGGCATTACAAAAATACAGCAATTTTAAAATGAGGAGTCAAAATCTGCGGTGCCAGAATCACGCAATTATCCTGGTGCCAGACCTGAAAGTGATGGTGCCGTTATGTCCGACTGATACGACATGTGCGAGTCAATTCATAATTCCTGCCGAAATAGGTGGACAGTGAGACTTTTTTGGATTCATTTCATTGCAAAATCAACCATGAGAAGGACAGTGTACCATTTAGCATCGTGATTAGTGATGATCGGGAAGTTATTGAGGATTCTCATCCGTCCATAACTGCCCGATCACTCTCACCAAACACCATGCTGAAAACCCGATACACTGTCCTTCTCAGCGGTTGATTTTGTAATGAAATGAATGCAAAAGAGTCTCACTGTCCACCTGTTTCGCAGGAATTATGAAGTGACTCGCAAATGTCGGACATAGCGGCACCATCACTTTCACGTCTGGAACCAGGAAAGTTACATGATTCCGGCGAAGCAGATTTTGACTCCTCATTTTAAAATTACTGTATTTTTGTAATAAACCTTGAGATATTTTTCTAAATATATATTTCAGTCTTTTCTGGAGTTTCAGATTGTAAAGTTCCAGCCTGAAGAAGACCCCGGTTGGGGTCGAAAATTTGCTAAATATTCTGGAAATTGACTTTATATACTTTATCATATTGTGTGTCGATTTTTGTGCTCGCCTTCTCTTTGGAGATATTTTTCTGAGATTTTCACTACAAGCCACAATAGGGAACACCGATCACGCAGACCACGCGAGAATATACGCGTGGTTTTGAACTGATAGTACACCAATGCCACCTATTATTCATGACGATTCAAGGTGTGATTGGTCGTGCTTGGTGAACCGCATCTCTCGAACAATGGGCCTAGGTCAACGCTAGGTGTCTCGTCTGCTCTATCAGTAGTCATCACGTGACCAATTGGCGCTCCCCATTAGCCTCATACCACATACAAAATGCCATGACAAGTGCAAAAGTTATGGCCTGATATTGTGTGTTCCGTTTTTTTTGGGGGGGGGGGCACCCGATATAACAAAAAGGGGCCGATGGCACAAAAGTTGAAAAGCTAAAAGTCTGTTAATTTAACTTTTCCTGTTAAAATCCGTTATTGGTTTTAACTAACAAAACTAACATTTTGGGATAGGTTAACGCCAAGATAAACTAACAGTGATTTTTAACTATTTTGCAACCGGCCCAAGTTGTTCATCTCAACGAATATTGATTTGTGTCTGTGTGAAGGTTGGTGTTCCGCAGAAAGTGCTCACCAAAAAGGCCTCTGAGATGGTCCGGGCTAACTGTTTACTGCTACTTGAAAGTGCCTGACGGAGACCCCGGTTGGGGTCGAAAATTGCGAATATCATAATAAGGCGAATGTGACCCACCCCCTTCCGATATTTGGTGATTATGTAACCTTGGCCGATCAGATCGGGACTTGTTTTAAAGGGAGACTCCACTCATTGTGTGAAATTGTGAATTTTTGAAATATCGTTATTCCATTCAAATTCATTGATATCTGCTACATGTCAGATTTTTTTAAATCAGCTAATTCATCATTTTAAGAACAATAATTGAATCCCAATGGGGCCATTGCACAGCACATGTGATATCATATGTGCTCAATGCATATTTATGAAGGAACAACCAATAGGATTAGGCAGTCACAGTATTAGCTCATTCACTACAAAGGTCGTGAGCCTATTGACACTCTAGTGACATAACATATATTTCTATAATATTTCTGTTTGGGTTCCGAGATTGTTTGGACTACTCGCAGGGTACTGATGGACGCCTCGTTTAAACGTGGGCCATTGAACCATCTTTTTTAAGATGGGGATTTGGCCTAGTGGTTTAAGGTGTGCTGCCCCTTAGTGCTGGCGATTGATGCCTTATGCGAGGGTCCGTGGGTTCGATTCTGTTAGGAAGCAATGTTTTTCACCTTAGAAGCCCGGACCCATATTCATAAAACCCTGCTAGGCTTAGTTGCCTGCTAAAGGGCCTAGTTTGTACAGGTCAATGCACACAACAAGCAGCCAACTAAGCTAGCAGGGTTTTATGAATATGGGCCCTGATTTCTATTTCATATTCTATAGTAATAACAAAGTTATAATCAGGGTCTTAGTTTTGTAGATTCCACTTTTCCACACCATATGATAAAATTAAGATCCAAGAATATTTACTGTCATCTTATGTTCACTTCTTCTGTAAATTTATTTACATAAATTATTACATTATTAAATTATTAAATTATTTACATAAATTATTTACATTTACATTTATTTAATTTATTTTATTAAATTAAATTAAAAAGATCTCAGATTTGACAGGGGGTTCCTCCCAGACGTCACAACCATTTAGTATAATATCTTGGCTGCCAAACCGCATACAGAATCTCAAATTCGTACGAGAGATCGCAAATGACCCCTTGCATTCTCTCAAAGGCCCTGCCTTCTATATCTTTTCGGTGTGTTTTTTCTAAGGGTCTTATGGTCTTAGTTCATTCCAAGGGTCTTGTATCCTAGGGTCTTAGTTTTGTACATTCCAAGGTCTTAGGTCTTAGTTTTGAATACACCCTTTAAAGGAACACGGTATTGGATCTCAAATATTAGACTGCCGACGTAGAGGAAGCCACTTAGCGGCAGCAAGACAAACTACAAAAATGCATTACAAAATGTACACTCATGCCCAAAAGTAAATGGACGGCTGTTTTTTGTCTTCTGTTGATGAGGTATGCACACGATGGGGTTGCATCTTTGATACCTGGCCGTAGAACATCTCATCTGGATGTCAGAGAGAAAATTTCATGGAAAAATTTAATTACCATGAAAATATCACTACCGGTATTTCAAAATATCAACAAAATTGATATTTTTGAAATCTTAAAGAGGGTATTTTCGCGGGCCACGAAATTCATTGTTTATTTACGTTTGGTTTGTTTATGTCCAGGATTTCTTTGTCTTATGAGTAATGTGTTGATGGCAAGCCCCTCTAGAAATTCTGTTGATTCCAAAAGTATTCATTTTGGTGGGTCGGCAAGTCCCAAAAGTCCAAAATAACATAATGTAAACATCCATGTTTACAAACATTGAATGTAAACAATAAAGTCGTGATATATTATCTTTAACGTTTTTTACCAGAAATGACTTTTCAAATAATCTATGGAAAATGCTAAGAACTATGGTGAAGAATGTGTTATAAAATCTTGGCTAACTTTGATGATACATGTATTTGAGATTATCGAAAATATAAAAAATCGGAGATTCTTTATGCGATTTTGGTTCGTGCTGCTAGCCTTCACTAAAAGACAAAGTTTGATTTCTCTGTGATCGCGGGTATTATAGTTACCGAATCTTGGTCAGTTTTATTCTTTAAAATGTGATGAAAATTGTCCCGTTTTTCATGCATATTTCCTTGGATAACATAGAATAGGGGAAATATTTTTTCAGTACTTTCTTCACCATGAGTCTTAGAATTCCTGATACATGTAGATTCATGGTAAATTTGGTTTTTATGAAAAACTTCAAGATTTCAAACATCTTCTTTTTCAATGATATTTTGAAACAGTGATACTTACGGCGCGCCGATTGCTTCAAAAATTCGACACAAAATATTTATATAATTTGTGACCCCTCGCATAACATAAAACTATTTGGGTTCGGAGATTGTTTGGACTACTCGCAGGGTACTGATGGACGCCTAGTTTTAAATAAACACGGGCCATTGAACCATCTTTTAAGATGGGGATTTGGCCTAGTGGTTAAAGGCGTGCTGCCCCTTAGTGCTGGCGATTGATGCCTCATGCGAGGGTCCGTGGGTTCGAATCTGGTAGGAAGCAATGTCTTTCACCCGAGAAACCCTATTTCTATTTCATGTTTATTTTTACATGTTGAATGATTTTTGTATAATTTCAGTCTTAATATTTATAATTCCACTTTGTAAATTTAACTTGAGACTTCAGAAATATTATGCGGGTCTTCAAGATATAATTCGAACGTGAAATTGCTTATTATTATTGAATATATAATTATAAATTGAAACAAGCCTGGCGGCGTAAATGGTTCACGTGGAAAGAGTTTGAAATAAAGAATATTCGCACAACAAACACACAAAGCTGCCTTTGATACAAGAGCAGGAAGTGCTCAACCTGATACACTAAACAGTCCAATGAACAGAAGGTGTCATAGCCTGCGCAAAGTGCATTCAATTCAGGCCAACACACCGACTGAAAAAAGTAAAGCAACCCTCCCTCTCCATCATGATGAAACAAAACAAGCCCAACCCAGTACTGCCCGCACAAAAAGGCTGAGTGATAATCCACGGCTCGTCGTAATAAACAAATGAAAACGCTCATGAACCGAGGGGATGAACGCCGTCACGTGACCGCCAGGGCGACCAATCCGTGCCGGTCTGACGCGGTAATGAGTTAATGCTAATTACTATGCACCGGTCAAGAGCTAGGATAATTTAAACCAATCCTGGAGGGGATCCACAAATGCATTTCTGCACAGGTTACAGAAATGGGCTTTTGTGGCGTCGCCCTCTGGGGGAAATGGGAACATCTCCCGGATCCGTCGTGTGTGTTGAAGCAGAGACCAGTTGGTACCAGACAGGGGAGGCGCCTGCAGAGATGACTGGGATTAAACCCATGCTGAGGGGATGCATCGATAGGGCGACGGGCACCTCCCTTGCCTGGTACATTAGAGACAAAAGGAAACAAGCGAAAGAGCTGACGTAGGCTTGATATGGACACGAAGTGCCGTTTATTATATAACATAGCGTAATAGAATGGACACGACCTCAAACCACTTCTAAATACAAATCCACGTGCTTCTCAACCTCGGCGCCACATCGAGATCAAACTAATTACACAAACCATCATATACATGTAGGTATTTGCTCGTCCGCCCGTGAGCCCGAGATTGAATGTGTGCTCATCAGCCTCGGTCCCACTTTCGGACTCCGTCGGTAATAGGGGGCCAATGTAAACCCCGCATGGATTTTAACCAATCGGATTGATTTCTTAATTATGAAATCGGTAGAAAACCACAAAATGCCCGAAAAACATATTAATCGCAAACTAATCGGTTTTATTATTAGCCCGGGCACTACTAGGCATAAAAAGTAACATATACCAGCTGAATGTTTTGAAAGCCGATAATGATTTAGTGCCGAAGAGTGTGTCGAAAGCTCATTTTGGACCAAATATAATGGTCACTTAAAGGGACTATAGGCCCACGTGAACCAAAAATAAAATTCCAGATTGACAGGAAAAATCATTCGACATTTTGTGTACGTGCGATCTCGTTCGACCGTGACCTGCCATGACCATTGTATGAGGAGTTGATTTTGAGCGAACTTGTATTCCAATCTCTATATCAAAAGTATTTGAAGTCAGTCCTAGAATGCTCTCCTCTAGGCTGATATGTTTTCGCTGAATTCAGATACTTCATATCACGAGAATGGCGAAAATGTCGAAATTTGACATATTTCTTGAGATTTGCTGTTATCACCATTTTGTCTGGATATTTTGAGGAATTTTTTTCCCCTTGCAACAACATGTTGAATGGGGGTATTACCTGACAGCGTTTAGAAACAGAAGCTGATATTCATACACCTGAGATTCAAGTTTGATGTCTTTGATATTTTCCACTAACAATTTTGAGATTTTCCAGAAATCTTTCTATCGCTCGCCAACTGTAAGATGAAGCTGGATCAGATAGACAACCATATCCTACATCAATACCAGCAAAAAAATCACCTTTGATCAAGTTACTTCATAAATATTGCAAAATATCAAAATCGTGGGAAATCTCAAGAACATGATAAGTTGAATCCCTGCTGTTTGCGAATCAATATCAGCATCCAAACAGCGCCAGACAAAATATCCAGACAAAATGTTGATAATAGCAAATCTCAAGAAATATGTCAAATTTCGGTATTTTCACCTCTCGTGATATCCGGCATCTGAATTCAGCGAAAACCTATCAGATTAGAGGAATGCATATCTAGGACTGACTTCAAATACTTTTGATATAGATATTGGAGTACAGAAGCGGCAAATTTTGCCTTTAATGAGAAGCTGAATTCCCTCTGTTCGAATATTAATTCACACCACTGTATTAAAATTGGAATTTTAAAAAAAATCGTTCAACATGGAAAAATAGATTTATATAATAGATTTCAGGTTATAAATAGTTGGTTTGTGTCGAATTTTTGAAGCAATCGGCGCGCCATAGATAGGCTTATAATACTTGCATGATATTTTCATTTTTCCTTGATATTTGCTCTTGAACATATAAAAGAGATGTTGTAGGGCCATATATCTGAGGTCGAACCCCAAATTATGCATTACTTCATGTAAACGGCAAAAAAACCACTGTCCATTTACTTTTAGGCATGAGTATACGTAGTAAATCGGTTCAATTCGCCAACAACGTAGTCAATAGCCTGGTTCCCTGGCCACCGTTTAGATGGCGCTGGGTAGACGGTGGCCAGCAGTAACCGTGCCTTTCCCAGGAATTTCTGGGAAAGGGTATGGCCTCGGGATCTATAGTCGTCGATTAGTCTGACAAATTAAAAGGGTGAATTCGGGAATAATAAAATAAATAAAACCTTGGTTTAAATAAATCCAAAGAGAAGGCGAGCACAAAAATCGACACACAAAATGATAAAGTATATAAAGTCAATTTCCAGAATATTTAGCAAATTTTCGACCCCAACCGGGGTTTATTAATAATACTTGATACTACAACACTGATGAAAAGAACCAGCATTTTTGAGTTTGAAGTATTTTTTTTACTTGGTCGAATCGATTACCAAGAATAGGTAGGCTGGCTTTGTCTCCTGCCCAAAATAGGTCATTCCCGGTGTAATGACGTCACTTCTCATCATGCTCAGCGGCAACTGCCTGGCCTCCGTCTACGCAGTGCCATCTAAACGGTGGCCAGGAAACCAGGGCCCAAATCCATAAAACCATTCTCAGGCCTAGTTGGCTGCCAAACCGCACTAGAATCATTCTATCTCTAAAGCTACGTCTACACGGAGCATTTTAGCTCCAGTTAACCGTCTACACGGGGCCTTGTCTCGAGACAGTTGTCGTGTAGACGCGCTCGCCTGTCTGTCTCGGGACAAAGGCCTATATTGGTTCCGTATTTATCAATGTGTGCATTGATAACGGCATGAATGACGTAATGGAATGGACGTCAGATGGCGCGTAGTGTTGAAAACACCGTCACGTCATGCATCCGTGTACATGGTGTAGACGCTCCGTTACTTGTCTCGGGTTATTTCACGCTGGGGAATCAGTACTGCGCGAAGCCGTGCAATCGCCGTATTCCGAGTCCGGGTTTTCCAAACCTCCGTGTCAAAATGGCCGACTCGGAAGAAAATGAACAGGACAGGCTACAAAAATCGAACACAGGAGATAGAAATGTCATCGAATCTGAGTAAGTAAGGCGTACAGTCGGATCTCAGTGGTCTACTGCAGCTCTCTGAGAAATTTGGTGTTGTAACTCATTTTCGTTAGCGAGTTTGAGCTGTAAAACCGGCGCGGTGTCATTGCTGAAAAAATTGCACCGACGTCCCCCGTCCACGTCATGACCGTGTGGCGTGTAGGCCTACCTACATCCCGTAGCTATATATCATGATGATGCAGCCTATGAGTATTACAACAGTAACAAGTCTACAGCCTGTTAGGCCTACGGTACACGTGGTACGAGAGTTCTTGCATGAAAAGACCGTGGTCTCGACTAGGCCTACGGTCGACGCCGGTGCCATTTTTTCAGCAATGACACCGCGCTGGTTTTACAGCTCAAACTCGCTAACGAAAATGAGTTACAACACCAAATTTCTCAGAGAGCTGCAGTAGACCACTGAGATCCGACTGTACGCCTTACTTACTCAGATTCGATGACATTTCGATCTCCTGTGTTCGATTTTTGTAGCCTGTCCTGTTCATTTTCTTCCGAGTCGGCCATTTTGACACGGAGGTTTGGAAAACCGGGACTCGGAATACGGCGATTGCACGGCTTCGCGCAGTACTGATTCCCCAGCGTGTATTTTGTCTCGAGACAAAGTTGACCCGAGACAAATTAGTCTCTCGTGTAGACGTAGCTTTAGTTGCTTGCTAAGCCTATTCCATAAAACCATTCTTAGCTTAGTAGTACGGTTCTGAGTTGTGTTCTAACTTTAGAATAGCTCTGGGGTACTTCTAAGTCCTTAGCATGGTTCTAACATGACTTTCCCTGCAGGTTTTGGCAGTCAACATGGCAAGGCGGATCTTTAACCCGCTGAAATGCCGGCAGTTCGAAAACGCCGAACCGCCGAAATCGGTACGCAGAACTCTACCCCAATTTCGAAAAGACAGAACTGCAACCAATTTTTTTCAAAATCGTCTAAATTTGTGATTTTATGTTCCAATCAGTCTTCGAACATGTCAGCTTGTCTTGTCTGTTCACACAACAGCAAAATATGTATCATGTCGGCCCCCAATAATTTGGCATGTCAAAGTGACGTCTACAACTATACCTAACCTTTCAGACAATGGCTGGTATTCATAAAAGTTAGCAATTGCATATCGAGGTCCAATGTAAATGAACTGCAAAAATTGAAGTAAAAGCTTTGCTAGCTTTTATGAATATCTGCCAATGATTGCGATTTCAAGGTGTATCCATTGAATGCACCCAATAAATGAGGTTTATATGAGGTTTAGGGGTGCCGCCAGTCAATGCCAGTGTGTTTGCTTGTTGAACGAACAGAGATTCGCTGGAATATTTTTAGAGCTTGGTGATGTAATCGTTACCTCTCTATCGATGCCCTCGAAGCCCGCTGTAATACGAGCTAAATAAACACAGTATTTGACATCAGAGGGACGTTAAATTAAAGCTTGATGACCGCCCAGGAGCATAATTTGTTGCACTGGTAGCAGTAGGTAGCATACCTAGGGCACGAAGTATTGTATGTATGTATACATGTACATGTATTTGCATCTCAGTTATGCTGACATGGCTGAAGAACTCCTAACTATCAGCGCAGATTGCGTGAATTCTAGGTATCTAGCATGAATAATATGCAAATTATGCAATTTTGACAAAAATGGCTACGGTTCTGTCTTTTCGAAACTAGGGTACAGTTCTGCGTACCAAGTTCGGCGGTTCGGCGTTATCGATTTATGAGAAGGGAACGCATTTTCCATGATCCGAGAACCCGATTGACGTTTTTGATGATGCCGAACATTGTTGCCGCCGATATTGAGCATCGTACATGTATGAGGAGATATTATGCTGTGAAATTCCCTGTGCAAAATATACATATTTTTACTTTCTTTGTCTGTTTTTAGAAGGAATCAGTATCGATGAAGGCATCATGATGACAGCACATGCTCCGCAACCCCAATATACAACAGATAGGAATGGAGGGCAAAAATAACTTTGAACCAATGAACCCTTCCCCTATTGTGTAGTGAAATTGACCTTGTGGTTGTGGACCGCACCATTCTAGGAAGCTCTCAGCAAGCAACTAGTAAGAATGGTCCATAGAATGGTTTTATGGGACAAGATTTAGTTGTTTTCCAACAAGAAACCAACTAGTTGGAATCTTGCTAAGCCCTAGTGTCATTCCAAGTTAGAATGCTTTTGTGGAATTGGCCCCAGGCTACATGTACGTAGTTACTTTCTGGGTTGGAGAGTGGCGCGGTGGCGCCGGCTGTCGGGAAAAAGTGACAATACTGTGGTCCTTTAAGTTGTTGGCCAGGATCACCCTGTATTCCTGATGAACGTGTCTGTTTCTTTTTACAGGCTAATTTGATCACGGCCGGACGAAAGAGATGGCGGTACGCGTATGGACCATAAGGCTGAAGTTGGCTGCAACAGGGGCGATGTAAACACGAGTCACCAAACACAAAGCAGGCGAATTCGTCGACAACAAAAGGAAATGACGGGTTGTCGTCTTGTAGACCAAAACGCGGAGGTAGCTACTACCATTCATACTTTTTCGTTTGGACGGAAATACTGAATAGGTAGGAAGATGGCAGGGGCAGAGGCAGGGGCTGGTGTGAATGCTAAAGAAGACGAGGAGTTGTCGGCCATTATGATGTGGTCGGCACTTATGATATCGGCTTATAATGGACACAGTGACATCTGTGATATGCTCATAAAAGCAGGGGCTGATGTGAATGCTAAAACCGACAAGGGATGTTCGTCCCTTATGGTATCGCCTCAGAATGGACAGGGTGACACATGTGATATTCTCATACAAGCAGGGGCTGATGCTAAAGAAGACAGGAGATGGTCGGCCCTTATGATATCGGCTCAGAGTGGACACAGTGACACATGTAGTATTCTCATACAAGCAGGGGCTGATGTGGATGCTAAAGAAGTCAGGGGAGAGTCAGCCCTTATGATATTGGCTCCGAATGGACACAGTGACACATGTAGTATTCTCATACAAGCAGGGGCTGATGTGGATGCTAAAGAAGACAGGGGATGGTCAGCCCTTATGATATCGGCTCTGAATGGACACAGTGACACATGTGATATTCTCATTAAAGCAGGTGCTGGTGTGAATGCTAAAAACGACAAGGGTTGGTCGGCCCTTATGATCTCGGCTCAGAGTGGACACAGTGACACATGCGATATTCTCATAAAAGCAGGGGCTGATGTGAATGCTAAAAATGACAAAGGATTGTCGACCCTTATGATATCGGCTAAGAATGGACACAGTGACACATGTGATCTTCTCATAAAAGCAGGGGCTGATGTGAATGCTAAAACCGACAAGGGATGTTCGTCCCTTATGGTATCGCCTCAGAATGGACAGGGTGACACATGTGATATTCTCATACAAGCAGGGGCTGATGCTAAAGAAGACAGGAGATGGTCGGCCCTTATGATATCGGCTCAGAGTGGACACAGTGACACATGTAGTATTCTCATACAAGCAGGGGCTGATGTGGATGCTAAAGAAGTCAGGGGAGAGTCAGCCCTTATGATATCGGCTCCGAATGGACACAGTGACACATGTAGTATTCTCATACAAGCAGGGGCTGATGTGGATGCTAAAGAAGACAGGGGATGGTCAGCCCTTATGATATCGGCTCTGAATGGACACAGTGACACATGTGATATTCTCATTAAAGCAGGTGCTGGTGTGAATGCTAAAAACGACAAGGGTTGGTCGGCCCTTATGATCTCGGCTCAGAGTGGACACANACAGTGAAACATGTGGTATTCTCATAAAAACAGGGGCTGATGTAAATGCTACAGAAGTCAGGGGAGTGTCAGCCCTTATGATGTCGGCTCATAGTGGACACTGTGGCACATGTGATATTCTCATAAAAGCAGGGGCTGATGTGAATGCTAAACACGACAAAGGATGGTCGGCCCTTATGATATCGGCTCAGAATGGACACAGTGACACATGTGATATTCTCATAAAAGCAGGCGCTGATGTGAATGCTAAAAACGACAAGGGACGGTCGGCCCTTATGAGATCGGCTCAAAATGGAAACAGTGACACATGTTACACTCTCATAAAAGCAGGGGCTGATGTAAATGCTAAGGATGACTCGGGACTGTCGACCCTTATGATGTCGGCTCAGAATGGACACAGTGACACATGTTATATTCTCATAAAAGAAGGGGCTGATGTAAATGCCCAAAACTTGTATGGCTGTACCTCATTGATGTCAGCGTCAAAAAATGGACAGAGGGAAACAGTTGATGTTCTCATCAAAGCTGGAGCTACGATTGATACTTTTGACGTACAAGGGAGAAACTGTTTGTCCTGTGCTGCTGGATGGGGACATGTAGATGTGTGTAAGCTGATATGTGACAATTGCCCGAAATTGCTTGGCACAATCGGTGAACTTCACAATTGCTTAAGTGATAAAATACTTCAGTTATTTTCGCTCCTAGCAGAAACACAAACAGTAACATTAGAACTGAGCAAATTAGCCAATGCTCATTGTCTTCGTATAGCACTCGTCTTAGCAGGACATGGTATCGTAAATCTAACCGGAGAAAAATTGCTACCGTTGGAAGATGTTATCGACTACAGTGTCTTCGACAAAGTGCAGCATCATCACGATGGAGAGCTAGTCAAATGTGTCTCTCTATTGCCCACCAACGTGCCTTTGAGTGTTCCCAAAGTAACTGATTTAGTGGGTTGTCCTGGTATTGGCGACATTGATACTATATCAGCTGGTAAGGCCCTCGACATAACCAAACACGTTGGGAGTCAAGTTGAGAAAATCATGGAGAGTGCATATCCTGACAAAATATACGATGTCATTCTGTGCGGGAGCGCAGGGGAGCATACCAAAGTGACGATTCCGGATGAGGTCGATTATATGATAGCGTTTATGATTGGATCACATGACATGAAAGACAAAGAAATAATCGACTTTCAGGATGGTTACAAGTACTTTAGATGTCGTCGACAGTCACAGGACATTCTCATGTCCTCTTGTGGAAGTAAGACATTTCATGATGATTTTTGTTGTCAACTCTATACAGCTAAATTTCCCCCTCTTTTGGGGAAAGTTGGTTCTGTTAAAGATGGTGGCGAGGCGAACACCGAAATAAAGATCAAATGTGATCCAGAGATTGATAAGAAACTAGTTGTGTCCGTCGACCTCGTTCCGGTGCTCCATTTCAAAGACCAATGGCCCGAGTACCTGATTTCAAGGACGTGGATCATGGACAAGGGGCAGCTCAAATCAAATGGGTTCTTCCTAGTAGCCAAGCCACCTTACATAAACAGTGAACTTGGAAAGACAATGAAGGAAAATAACCAAGAAAAGCAACGCCAGCAACTCTGGCGTATCTCGTTCCCCCACCTGGAGACGAAACACATCTCCAATCTCGACCCCAGTGTGAGAGAAGCATTCACCACAGCCAAGTGTTTACGAAATCCCGATGTCTGCCGGATTCTGGTGATAGATGCAGACGGTATCCTCCACAGGACAGATGAATATGTGAGCAGCTATGCTCTTAAGACTGTCTTCCTGCACAACGTTGAGGATTTCTTACACCATGAGAAGAGTTTGATAGAAATGGTACGGATCATATACAGGGACTTGGAAGGTTGTCTTAAAGATGGTTTCTTGCCGCTGTTCTGGCAACATGACGTGAATCTTCTTGCAGGACTAAAAACCGACCCGAAGAAAGCACTGCGTGTTGCCAGACTGCTGAGGAAGTTCGTCGATGAGCTGTACGATAAGGAAATGTCTGAGGCTGTAGCCGGTGATGCTGGGAAGGTGATGGAGTCAGAGGCAGAGAGAGCATTCACGGGAACGTATTCTAGCCTCCTGGAACGTGTCAGTGAGCTTGGATACTTCGCCTTCACCGAGGAAGACGATGTGGCTGAAGGAACGGTCAACATTTTCCAAGGCGTCAAGAAAAAAGCAAAGTAAGTACATGTACCAGGATGGTCCAGGCTCAAGCAGCGCAGGGCTGCTGAACAGACAGTGGTGTCCCCACGGCCTTTTCCACACCTGACAGCTGATGCACTGTCTTGAGTTGTGGGTAGATATTGACAGTATATCCACAGTGTTTTAGATCGCCCGACACGCAAAATTTTAAGTACACGCCGAGTGGAGTCCATCTACCCCAAAACGGCAGAACCTAGTAACTCACTTTTTTTCACAATTGAGATAGGTACAGTTTTGGTGTTACTAGGTTGTGTGCTTCACGTTACTGCTGCATTAGATTTGGTGAAATACTCCATGGGTCGGTTTTTTCTCATGGCAAAACCTAGTAACTTTCCACCCAGTGCAAGTCGTACAAAGGCAAAACCTAGTACATGTAACTCAATGGTTAATATGAGCTGGAAATACAAGCTTAAATTCACTGCACTTTCACATTTTCTTGTTTTTTTCGAAAGTACCAAAAAGTGAGTTACTAAGTTCTGCCTTTTTGGGAGAGAAATAATGCAGTTGTGATGCTTTGCATTTGCAATAGATTTTCTCTCGGGGCCGAAGCCAAAGCATTACTGGCCCTGGTAAGTATGGAAGAGGCCATCTCATGCTACTCATGTTCCTTACTTGGATGGGGTCTTTTACTTGCCCTTCCAAGCACAAGGTACAAGGCACCACGTCTTACTGTCCCAGTCCCATGCAACGGGCGTGAAGAGCCAGGAATTTATCCCATATGGCCCAGTGTAGATTCGAACCCAGGACCTGCCGCTTGCCAAGCGGACGTGGTAACCACTGGGTTGTAATTGCATAAATGGGGCAAGTGGAAAAGCCATGAAGCACATTGGGATTCGCCCGTCTACATGTTGTCTCCCGATATCTCGAGAAAGTCAGCTCGAAAGTAGCAAGGGCTACGTTTCCCTGTTTCCAACCTCTCTTCATCTAGACTCGGTGAACAATGTAACGCGAAACCCAAAACGACCCAAAATCATTTTGTTACCTTTCTTAATCAATCAATACGTTAGTGAGGTAACAGAGGCGGAAATATACTTGTTCAGGTAGGGCCTACATTTAGCAGAGTTTGGTCACTGAAATTGTTTGGAGGGACAAAAACTTACGAAAAAACATTTTCTAGATCTGGCGCACCCTGGAGAGACTTGGCAGCCCCTGCGCCCCCTGGCGAGACGTGGCGGCCCCCTGCGCCCGCTACCAAAACTTGGTGGTCCGCTGTGCTTCTTGGTATTGGTATTTGGAAGGCCCTGCAAGTTGAAAGTGTTGATTCTCAAGTGTTTTCCAGTCTTTGCCGCTCCACTCCCGCGGCGCTAATGTCCGTTCCACCACGGAATGTTGCGGAGGGAGCGCCGCGGGAGACCAGCGGCAAAGACGGGAACCAGTCTAACTGTTCACTGGCTATCATAGTGTCTAACCGTTGATTTCCTTCAGAGATCCACCAGATAAACCAACTTAGTGGAGATGTGCAGCTGTCGGAGAACTGTACGACATCCGAGAACTTTACGATGTCGGAGAACTGTACGACGTCGGAGAACTGTACGACGTCGGAGAACTGTACGATGTCGGAGAACTGTACGATATCGGAGAACTGTACGATGCCCGAGAACTGTACGATGCCCGAGAACTGTACGATGTCCGAGAACTGTACGATATCGGAGAACTGTACGATGTCCGAGAACTGTACGATGTCGGAGACCTGTACGATGTCGGAGAACTATACGATGCCCGAGAACTGTACGACATGGCAAACGACAAAAAGGCAAAAACTGATGACGTCATGCAAAACGTCGATTAATCTGCATCAAACTCGGCACATTTTGATCCGAGACGAAAACGAAACGAAGATGAAGGTATTTTCATCTCCGTTTTTTGTTCTCATTGTGCATTTTCAGTGGGTTTGTATCGAGAAGACGGGAGCGCCCGTGGGGAATGGGAATCTGATGTTGTATTTATTCACTCGCCATCACCATTTTCCACGAGTATGTCAGGTCCTAGCTGTTCCCACATCGTACAAAAAATTCACAGTTGTAACGTCACAGAGGTCTGGCATTGCCAGTGTGACAGGAATCAACGTCCTAGGAATGCAAGTCCGCCAAACAATAACCCGCTATTGTAAGAGTATATTCGAGTGGTCATGGACTCCATAGCCATATATTCTAATCTCTCGCTTAACAATAAGACCGGACTTTGATCCCTGTCACACCTGGGTACAGCTTCTCCTGTTGGTGATGTTCCTTAATAATATGGGGGCCACAACTGATGAAAAATTATAACACATAACTTAATTTGTTTCCATTCATCATTGAATTTTATTCAATTTTATACAGAATCCGCTATATCCACCAGAGACCTGCTGATTCCGCTAATTCTACATGGCCCTCCCCACTGTATGTGAGTGTTAGTTGTCATTTTGTTGTACAGGAGTTCATAAGACACTACAACACACTCCAGTGTATTTTGCAAATAAGCAAGAAGTCAATCTCCAGAATTCACGAATTTTCGACCCCAACCGGGGTCTTTTTCAAGTGGAACTTTACAATCTGAAACTCTAGAAAAGACTGAGCTGAAACCCAAATGTAGAACTAACACCTGTGTAGACAGGATGAGTGAGCAATTAAGGAAAGAATAATGTCCAAGCACCACAAATGGTTGCTGGACCTAATTAAGAGAGTGGATGTAATTAAGGAAAGAAAAGTGTCCAAGCCCCAAGGATGGTTGCTGGACCTAATAAAGGGAGTGGATGTAATTAAGGAGAAACTGATTTAGCTGAAAGAAAAGGGTTTAATAAATATGACATGTGTAATACATAACAAACACAAAGCGAAAAGATGCACGAAGGTCAACACAAAGTAAAAGGATATAAAAGGAACTCAACTTCCAGATTTGTAGGAAAAAACCAGAATGGATAATGCAAATCACTGAGCAATGAGAAGAATAGGGCGAGGAGGAATAGAGCAAAGGGGGGGGGGGTGAGGGAAAAACAAGGCCTAGACCAGAAGGGGAGCCACGTGCCCACCACAACTGGAAAACCTAAAACGAAATAGGCCTACCAGGGGGAGAGAGCGAGAAGAACACGAATGCCAAACTAGGGACTCAGAACCTCAGCACCTTGTGTTAAGACCTGAGGGGGTGATGGTTTTAAGGGTCCACCAGTGTATTTTGCGATGCTAGATGCCAGTAAGGCGTTCGATTTCGTAATGTTTGTAAAATTACATGTATTTCACATTTAAATGGGAAAGTGAATGTGTCCTTTAATGGCGAGGGTACTCGCAACTCTCTTTACGTGACGTCACACCCTAATTAGCATAGGATTAGTGCGGCCATACTGGCCATCAGAGTCAATGGGGTTTACTACATGTAAAAGAAATCAGATTTTAGCTGGAACATTTTCCAAACTAGGACCTTTCTTATCAGTTCTTTATTTGCCAAATAATATCGCATGTTCTACTATAGCAGTTTAATGATTGAATGACACGTGTCTATTGTAAAAACAGATATTTTGATTACTGCTGAATTACATAGAGTTGAGAGTGTATTACTGACGGCCAAGCACATGGCTAATTATGTATTATTAACTCATTAATATTTGGTTGTGACGTCAGTGGAGAACTTCTATATACCACGCAAACAAAGTAAATGTTAAATGGGATGATCATAGCCGTGGTTACACTACATAAAATCCCCGGTTTTTTGCGGTCACACCTATGAATTGCCGGGCTTCGAGAAACCCGTGTCTGAAAAACACAGGTTTTTGAGAGACGGCAAACTCGCCGTGCTTTTCCAAATCCCCGTGTTTTCGTTAGTTCTTCGCACGGCTACTGATGGAGCAGCCATTAAGTGACGTCATTTTCGCGCCTCCGACAATTTGTGCCAATTCAGAAATGACCGAAGAGTCAATGTATGCAGCGCAACTGTCGCCGAGCTACTTAACTACATGTACAATGTAGTGGTGTGACCTCTCGCCGGGATTTTCGTACACACGGGTTTGACACGCGTCTGGAAAAACACGGGTATTTTGAACAGGTGTAACCTTAGCTTATATATCACCTACGTTCTAAGTAACAAATGGTGTCATGCAGGCCATAATGCAGGGGGCATCTTCGATAATCGAAGGGCGATCTGCTCACCACATCGCACATCACCCTTCGAGAAATTGACCGGTCCGCGGCGTATCTTGGCACGATGCCAACTTTACCGGTCAACCGATCAGATTGCACTTTATATCGGGTCTTTGGCTACCACTATTTGTACCACGAGGAAATTTTACAACACCGGTTCTGATTGGCCTCCTCTTGAAGAGGCAGCGGATTCGCCACGGACCGGTCAATTTCTCGAAGGGTGATGTGCGATGTTACGCAGTCAGGAAAAAGTACATAATAACACCATTTTTTGTAGATCAACTTGAGTATATGGGGACGAGCTTTCGACACTACCGTCCCTGATGAAGGCACGGTAGTGTCGAAAGCTGGTTCCAATATACTCAAGTTGATCTACAAAAAATGGTGTTATTATGTACTTTTTCCTGATTTCAATCTTCTTGATCAACACCTCGAAATTCGATGTTACGCAGTGGTGAGCAGATCGGCCTTCGATTATCGAAGATGGCAGGGTGGGGTGCTAGAACCATTTTGTTTAACATTTACTTGCGCGAACTCTTGTCTGAACTTCGAAAAAGCGCTTGGGTGCCACATAGGAAATTCATTTTTTGGCGCCTTTGCATATGTAAATGATGTTATTTTACTGGCTCCTACTGTTTCATCACTTAAAATAATGTAACATCACGGGTATTTTCACGGGCCACGAACATTATTGCTTATTTAGTTTGTTTGTATCTAGTCTTTCTTGTCTTATATCACTTGTTGGTGGCATGCCCCTCTGGAACTTCTTTTGATACCGAAAAATCTGGTGGGTTGGCACATGTCCAAAAAGTCCAAACTAACATGTAAATATCCAAGGTTACAAATAATGTAAACAACGAAGCCGTGGTACATTATCTTTACATGTATGCTAATGATTGCAAAGAAATTCTCAGTCGTGTTGCTGGTAGAGTTCAACAAAGAGAATAAGTTACTTGTATACCATCTTTTACAATCAAAAAACCGAGCCGTACGGCCCAAAACGAACTCGGTCATTCAGCCTCCATGCCTGGCCCCTCAGACAGACGACATGCATGACATGGACGACGCAATATTTTTGTCTGAGATCCGGGTACTTTAGCACGTGGTGCGGAAATATGACGTGACGTCGTCACGATTTTGTTACTATTTTTAGCCTGAGTGCGGAGCGCTATTGCCGAATTTCGCGATTCGGCATGTGACCTCTACTACTCAAGTTGTTGATCAATCATGACCTGGGCTTGGGTATTCCCCAGTTATTCTTGAAAGCTGTTATGAATCTTACGTAAGACTGCATAACATTTGAATGGTGTTGATTTGGAAGTCCTTTGACTATTTCAATAAAGGTTTATTGTATACACAAAAGCCACTCACTGCAGGAATATGCATGGGGACTTTGGCCTATACACTTGACCAAGGTCCTGGCCCCGTATTCATAAAACTACTTAAGTCTATGTATGACACTTATCCTTTGTTCAACACAAAAGATAAGTATCATACTTAGACTTAAGTAGCTTTATGAATACGGGGCCTGGAGACATGTCAGCTCACTATATTCACTGTTCAGTGACTATTGTATTGATTGAGGGCAATGAATGGGC
The DNA here is from genome assembly GCA_002633025.1 of Notospermus geniculatus. Classification (NCBI taxonomy): domain Eukaryota; kingdom Metazoa; phylum Nemertea; class Pilidiophora; order Heteronemertea; family Lineidae; genus Notospermus; species Notospermus geniculatus. The sequence continues at coordinate 106,608 of NMRB01001874.1, read as the reverse complement.
AGGGNCACACACTGACAACACGGCCCAAAAAATATGGTTCCCGATCATCAAGATCGGGGATCGGGAACCAAAATAAAATGTGCTACCAGGGTGGTAAGAGAGCAGGGGGTTCTCCATGTCGAAAAGATCTGACAGATCTATGAACCCGGGAGGAACCATTCCTCCAAGGACAGAGAGATTGTTGAGTCAATTTACTAAGATCATAAATTTGGAAAGCAGCCTAGTTCATATCTTTCTTGCTGCAGAAATTCGCAGCTGAAATAAAATGATTTTCATCGTCCACTTCGCTTAAGTCACAAAAATGACAGTTTCTGTTGTCTGCTTCCGTCGGTGAATCAAACATTTGATGGGCCAATCGACCCACAACCGCTAGCAGTCCAAATGGGCTACATGCTTGTCGGCCAATGGATGAACTGCAAGTTGGTAGATTGAAATGCGCGCCATTCCTTCGAGCTGCGCAGTTCAATTGACCGACAACTGGCGATCGGGCGAAAAGTCCTGACTGGTTACCGGCTTTTGAGCCCCAAATGTGCCAGTGTGTAGGAGACCGGGACGTGGGATACACACTGGGGCCGAGTGTACAAACAGTCTTGTCTGATCTTTCAGATAGCCCGGAAGAGGGTATATAGATAAGTTGTGCTAAATTTTTCAAATTTATTGTGTGAAGCGGGAAAACACTGCACAAGGGTGATTAAACCAAGGTTAAATAAACCTTCCACTGGAGCTATGTGGTTTAACATAGACTGTCGTGACATGAAAAAGAGGAGAAATAAAGCACTTAGACGTTTCCGTACAACTCGCTCCGAAAGAGATTTTTCTCTTTACAAGCAAGCACGATCTGAGTTCCAGAAAGTTTGTAGAAATGCGAAGCTGAATTGGGAAAGGGAAAAGTTAGCAGAATTAACAGCATCGGTTTCTGATCCTGATAGATTCTGGAGAGCAATAAAAAAGCGCATATCGGGTGTAGAAAGCAAAATTACGATGCAAGAATGGAAGGTATATTTTTCTACTTTATTAAATGTGAACACCAGACAAATTGATAAAGATACGGTTGATAATTATAGGGTACAAGATGATGAGAATATAAAACGGTATTAATCAGAAGTGTTGGATGCACTTTGCAATGAGCCAATCACAAGTAATGAAATTACGAAAGAAATCAGAAGCTTGAAAAATGGTAAAAGCGCTGGACCTGATTTATTGATTCCAGAATTTATCAAGAACAGTTACGACATCACTCTTCCCTTTCTACAGAAGTTGTTTAACCATCTTTTTCATAATGGATATTTCCCAAAAATCTGGGCACAATCGATAATAGTCCCTTTGTATAAAAAGGGGGACCCAAATTCTCCTGACAATTATACACTGTTAGAAATTATTAATTTTACAGTAGTAATTTTGCAGTAATTTTACAGAAAGTGCCTGCAGCAGAGTCCCCAGCACTTTCTGTAAATTTACATAATTTTTTTATGGCATGATTCATGTTTTCCTGTATTGGTTGGACTCCATTGGACATCGCATTATGATGCCTTCTGGGAGCAGTATGAAAATATAATTTGGTCAGCCTCCAGTCAAGTCTCTGTTAACATTTATTTAAGTCTGTAGTTTTACAGATCACGCTGTAATTTTACAGGTCCAGTGCTGGGGACTCTGCTGCACAGACTTTCTGTAAAATCTTCTGTTATTTCTAACAGTGTATAGGGGTATTTCTTTATTTAGTATCTTGGGTAAAGTGTACACAAAGATTTTAAACTCAAGGTTGGTGTTGTGGGTGAAAGAAACTAATGTCCTGTGAGAATCTCAAGCTGGATTTAGATCTTCCCACAGTACTATCGATAATGTGTTTACTCTAAAAACACTCATCAAACGAAATACTGCTAAAAAGAATGAAAAGATTTATTGTGCCTTCATTGATTTCAGGAAGGCGTGTGATTCAGTTAATAGAAACAAACTTTTTGATTTACTAGAGCTGAAGGGGTAAAGGGGAGATTGGGGTTAAGAAGTGTCTATACACGCTTCCTAAAAAACAACAGGAAGTGACGTAAATAGAGGAGGCTGCCATGACAACCATTCAAACATGGAATTTCACTTTCTCACGGCTCACTGATTTGGACGCAGTTTCTTGGTAGGCCTAGTTTTTTAGATCAATGTTCACGTTATGGTTGTCAACAAGTACTGAAATGTAATTCAATGACACGTTAATTGAGTGTGTTGTTTCATTTCTTTGATGAATACAAAGCGGAATTCGTCGACGTCATGTCACCGTCATCACTCTCGTTTGGCATGCATTGCATGAAGCACTGCAGTGCCAGTGCATGAGTGCACATGTCCCTATTAAAAATAATACGCGATACCATAGGATATACCGTAGAGAATACCATAGACAATTGCCATAGATTTTCTATGGTGCTTGTCTATGGTGTTTTGTAACAGTCTATGGTACTTTTCCCTATGGTACCAATATGATACCATAAGAACTTTATGGTTCATCAATTTCTATGGTAATCTTTTTATGGTATAATAATGTTGTGTTATTATATGGTTTATACCCTTTCTATGGTGTTCTGCTGTATGGTATATTGCACCATAAAACCACAGAGGGTACCATGTAAAATGCTTGAAAACAGTAAAGTCTGTCAAGACTCAGATTTTGACTTGTGAAGAGACTTCTCCGAAAGTGTATGTTTTCTGTTTTGTCAGGTATTTGGTTTTACCATAAAAAACGTTTAGTATGATATTCTCGCTCATAATTGCAGACCAACTGCAACCAACATCAGAAATGATTAGTGCCTATATAGTAAGCAAGAATCTTATACATTTATAAATCAGAACATTTAACTCCTCGTTTTTGTTCAATGGGAAAAACTTTTTCCCATTTTTATCCCTTGTACCATAGGAATACCATAGAACCATAGGAAACCACAGTACCATAAATTAATACCATAGCACCATAACATTCTATAGTACCATAGATTAATACCATAGAACCATAGCATACCATAGTACCATAAATGAGAACCATAAGTACCATAAATTAATACCATAGTACCATAAAATACAATAGTACCATAAATGGGAACCATAAGTACCATAAATTAATACCATAGTACCATAAAATACAATAGTACCATAAAAGGGAACCATAAGTACCATAAATTAATAGCATAGTACCAAAAAATACCATGGGTACAATAGCAATACATACAATACCATAAATACCATAGGGTACCATAGGATACCACAGGATACCATAAGGTACCATAGCTATTTTTTTAATAGGGGTAACCAAGGTAACTTAGGTTAACTCGGCTGATGAGGTTGCCAGTAGGCTAGCGCGTGCTAGGCCTAATGAATGAAGGCCAGGACGAATTGTAGGCATGAGATGTGCAGGCTAGGCCTACTATGTAGGCTACTAGGCCTACACGGCTGGGCCTACCGGCGGTAGGTCGTGTATGAAGGCCTAGGCCTGCGTCCATGATCATGATCAGCAGCAGCAAATCCTCCATTTACGTCACTTCCTGTTGATTCGTAATCTATTAAAAGGGGGCAGCACAATTATAGGAAGCGTGTATAGTTATGTACAATCTTGTGTTCGAATAGGTGGAGAATATTCTGATTATTTTGATTGTATAGATGGTTTGAAACAGGGGTGTATTTTGAGTGCCCGCAATTATTTGTAATTTATATAAGCGAATTGGCAGACGCTATTGATAGGAGTGGTCTATGCAGAACGTGTTTAGGGGTTGATAGTAGACGATTGTATCTTCTTATGTTTGCAGATGACACAGTATTGTTCAGTAATGATGTGAAGACTTTGCAGAAATTATTAAACATTTTGGAAGACCACAATCGAAAATGGAATCTGGCTGTTGACCTCTTAAAGACGAAGATAGTGGTTTTTCGTAAAGGTGGTCAGCTAGCAAAAGCTGAAAAATAGTGCCAATGGCACTGTGCCCGCTTGGCTTGAAGCAGTATAGTATTATGTTATGTATCCTATTTACCCTTGATAGAAATTTGACAAAGATCCATCACTTTGTTAGGGAGAAACAAAACTTTATGTTTTGGCGTTTGGCCCCCTAGTGGCGAAGTCAAGAATCAGATTTTGCTGAAAATTCCTCTGAGTTGTTACAGCCGAGAGGTAGATACATGTATGTGCGAAGTTTCAAAGTAATAGGTCAAGCCATTACAAAAAGAGCCAATTTCGTAATTTCAGACAAAAACCAAATTATATACACCCACCAAAGACCAAAAAGATTCCTCAAAAAATAAGTAGGAAATGGCAATTTTGCGTACTGTTCAGCGAGCTGGGCTTGATGAATAGCAACTGTCTTTATTGAATAAAGGATATGACGCACAAAAAAATTACGCTTTAATCGATTTTTCGGCTTTTGAAAAATCAATAATTTACTTTCAATCAGAAAATAGTGGTAATGAATACTTCCTTTTTTACCACGATATGATGTTATTGAATCTTACTTAGAATATCAATACTGTGTTGGTTTTGCATGACAAACGTAACAATATCACCGACGGTGCAGATACACCAAAATCGCAGTTGTAAGGGCACAGAGACCTGGCTTTGCCACTGGGATCTAGCTCCTCCAACATTATCATATCAAAAGTGTCAGTGTCAGGACTTCCGACCATCACCAACAGGAGAAGCTGGACATTGTCACTGGGATGTAGCTCCTCCAACATTATCATATCAAAAGTGTCAGTGTCAGGACTTCCGCCCATCACCAATAGGAGAAGCTGGACATTGTCACTGGGATGTAGTTCCTCCAACATTATCATATCAAAAGCATCAGTGTCAGGACTTCAATTCGAAGATATCAGCAGCCTGCTGTGTGGTCAGCAATGTCGACCATCACCAACAGGAGAAGCTGGACCCCGGCAATGCCAGACCTCTGACCTTACATGATTTTGTTGTATTATGTCAGTTTCAGCGTAAGTACTTCGATTCGAAGATATCAACAGCCTGCTGTGTGGTCAGCTATGGGCGGTTATGTCCGCATAAATTAGACGTGCACAAAACGTATTTGTAAGTGTAAAACATATGTTTTTGTGCCAAAAAAGATATTTCTGTGTAAAAACAGACATACAAAACGTGATTATTTTCGGCTAAACGTGTGTGTATTCCCAAAACGGATATATTTCTTGCAAAACAGATGTAAGTTTGTCGATAAACACGAAAGTTTTACCCGATTTTTATATTTTCTCGCAGAGATGTCGGCTCGCAACAAGCGAACCGCAGAGGTGTTTGCCAAACGAAGACGCTAGATGGCGCTCGATACTATCGCTGTTTTAGTCTGCGGTTTCTCGTCGGTTGGAGCACGAGCCTCAGTGGCCTAGTGGTTAGCACGCGCGGTTATCAAGCGGAAGGGCATGGGTTCGAATCCTGTTCGGACAGTTTTTTTTCATTTCGTTAGTTTCACTTTATTTTATTTTTTTCTTGTCGACTTTTATCATATCGATCTCGCGTGGCTGTCAGAAAATAATTGCGAACAAAATATTGCATTCTTTGAGCCAAAATTTGAAAAATTAGACCTAGGCCTATGAAAAATAATTAATCATCAGAAAAGACTCAAAGACTCTTTTCTGTAATCTCTTACTAGAAAGTGCCTGAGGAAGACAATCGAAAATTGGGGTCGAAAATTTGCGAAAGGGGCAGTTTACTTAAGTTTTCATTTTACCAAATAGATGTAAAAATTATTCTGCTTGGCCTGGTTCCAGACGTTATGAAAGGGGTTGTTCACTTAAGCTATCATTTTACCATAATTCTGCTTGGCCTAAGAGTGTAGGACCTACCCCTAAGTCCAGTCGTCAATTTCAGGCAGGTGGACACAAAGGGGTCCTGACCACCAGGCCAAGCAGAACAATTTTTACGTCTATGCCTACTAATGATGAAATGTTGGCCCCATGATTAATTATTTTTCATAGGCCTAGGTATATTTTTTCAAAATTTTGCCTCAAAGAATGCAATATTTTGTCCACAATATTCTGCCAGCCACACGAGATCGATATGGCAAAAAGTCGAGAAGAAAAAAATGAAATAAAGTGAAACTAACGAAATGAAAAAAAAACTGCCACGAAAGGACTCGAACCCACACCCTTCGGCTTGAGAACCGCGCGTGCTAACCACTAGGCCACTGAGGCTCGTTCGCCTTGGTTACACTACATAAAATCTCCGGGTTTTTTGCGGTCACACAGAATTGCCGGGCTTCAAGAAACCCGTGTCTGAAAAACACGGGTTTTTGAGACACCGCAAGCTTGCCGTGTTTTTCGAAGCCCGTGTCTGGCGAGGGAAATTTATGTTGTGTGACCTCAAAACCCAGTCATCTTAAAATTGCCGCGGGCACTTTGAAAGTAGATATCCTAGAAGTCACTTCTAGGATCTCTACTAGAAGTCACTTCTAGGATCTCTACTAGAAAATGCCTGAGGAAGACCCCGGTTGGGGTCGAAAATTTGCGAAATTCGGAGACGACTTTACGTATCTCACCATTTTTTGTGTCGTTTTTGTGCTCTATGTTGGATATATGTATTGCTAGTAAAATACACTGAATTATTTTGCTAGTAAAATACACTGAACATCTACATTTGTACCAACATCCGTAGGTTGTCAGTTGCTAGCGCCACCTGTGAGTGAAGTGACCACACTGATATGAGCCCAAAAGCTAGCTGACTATATGGTCCCTTTAATAGACTGGAGTACCTGTAGGTCGAAGACTACAATATTACATTTTAAACAATATGGAGGAAGTGATACTTAGTATGATAATCGCAGATTCAGTTCTCGTCAGTCTACTCCGAGTCCAGGGATGTAACACTTTTTATTCGTGGTTTGTAGGATTTCACAACNACCTTTAAAACACGTTATAAAAAACATTACTTTTGTAAACCTATTTTTGGTGCTACGACCGGGTCCCGTTATCTCAGCGTCCTGCATACACGCTTCAGAATTGGCTTTACTTCCCTTCATAATGATCTCTTCTCACGATCCCTCTGTGAATCACCAGTTTGTGACTGTATGCAGGACGTTGAGTCATACCAACACTATTTTCTTTACTGTGAGAGGTATATCGCAGCACGATGGCGACTCTTTGAAGATATCAGTCTGATTTGTGAGCAATGCAATCTGAATCCCTTAAACTTTCCTGATGACATCCTATTAGATCATTTGATCAATGGTTTTAAATATCAATTCATGTCCCTGAATCCCTCGGTTTTCTTGGCGGTACAGAAGTTCATTAAGGATTCAAATCGTTTTACTATGAATTAAGATGATATAACCCTTTATCTTCACTTATCATCTTAATGTTCCTCCTCCTGTTATATCTTTATGTAGGTCCTTACCGTCGTTTGGTTTCTTCTGTTCTTGCTACCGTGGAGATTTTCACGTTTACCTTTACTTATCCGTACAATTATTATTATTTTTGTCTGGGAGCTTTGCACCTCGCACGCCATTTCATTAATTTATTTGTATTAGGTAGCCTCAATGTGTCTTTGACACGCCGGCACCCATTGGATTAATAAATAAATAAAAAAAAAACATTTACGTATTTGCTACGTAGAAGGGATGCTTTTTAGGTTACTGCGTTTTTTTCTTCAAATTCTACGCAAATTCTCCCCCATCAAAATACGTTATCATTTAATTGTGCAGAAATACATTTTTCAATGAAGATCTACGTGTTCGAATGCGGAACGACCCTGGAAACGAGATTGCGTCAAGGTTAGTTTGGTTAGTCTTGCTCATGGACTTGCACGTGCATGTGATCTGTGTTGAAGATGTGCACGTTTTGCAACAAATGAACAATGCGTTGAGCGAGACTCAGTGCTCTAGGAAAATGGCGTCCAGTTTTGATTTCGATGGCAGCAAATATGATGATGATGATGATAATGACTTTGCTGTCATTCAAAACGAACTGTTCTCTTGGAGACGATTCTGATGATGACGAAGCCACAAGGAGAAAGAAGAAGCATAATTCTTCAAAGCTCCATGAACAATGCTGCCATGCTAAGCATTCGATTGATGTAGAGGAAAAGAATGTCCAGTTTCCTTGAAGAATTGTCTGTTGAGGTGTGCTAGACGAACAAACAAACACCCCCTCCACACAATTCTCCTAAAACACTGAATTTAGTGCCTTCATCTTCATGCTGCTCTGTGCTTCCCAGCACTTTGGTGGATAAAGGGCGGTTACGCCATGAGTATGATTACTACACTTGCGAAGCCGAATTTTATCAACTACAGAACAGGGCAGAGCCGGGAAGTTGCATCCAAAAATCGACTGCTGAGGTTATTACGGAAGTGTATAGAGTACATAAATAGACATATTTTGCTTTTTGTTTCATCAACTTCGGATGAGAAGCTTGGGAGATATGGAGGTGTGAAATTGCCAGTGCTATTTTCCGTACAGTAGGGAACTAGCCAGGGTCAAAAGTGCTAATTTATGCGGGATGTCATTGTAGGGATAAATGGAATCAAATCTGAGTCATCCAATGTGAAGATAAAGTTCATTTTCATTTACATATTTACTAATTGATAAATTTCTGACTTCATTCTTTCACATGGATAGTTGCATAAGTCCATTATTAGCGCTAAAATGCATGCTCATTATGCACATTCCTGCAATGACGTCATCAAGTTAGGCCCAACATTCTCTGACCAAATCAATTAAATATAGATGTATTAAACTTTTTAACCAATTCGAATTTTTCAATGAAACAAAACGCATCTTCATCAGCATTACTAAATAATCACGGTGTAATGTTTTTCACTGTCCCCCGTTTGCCAGTGCCTCCCAACAAAAGATTGACGGAATAAGCCGCGACGTGACAGTGCGGGAGGCACTGATCAACATGTCTTTCTGTATTTGCGTGTCCGCCGAACAATAAAGCGGGCATTGTCATACGGGGGCATTCTCGTATATTACAACTGGTTTCTAAGGTGAAAGACATACTTAGCTTCCTACCGGACTTGAACCCACGGACCCTCGCATAAGGCGTCACTCGCCAGCACTCAGGGGCAACACGCCTTAACCACTAGGCCAAATCCCAGTCTCCCTAATTTTCTAAGGTTGTAAAATGTAGGGGATACTCGGACTTTAAAGCACTTTGTTTGTTCGTGACGGGTAGGTCAACACAATTTCAAAATATCGTTTGGTTAGAAGATTGTCAATCGTCCCCCCAGTGAAGATTCCGAATAAGATAAACCCGAACTTTTTTGGCGCACGATTCCATCCAATTTGGCCTTGGTTGGTTGTGGATTATGTTAAGGAACCAGTGCCTTGGGTCAAAAATCTTGTTTACTGTGCTGATTACAATTCCACAGCTTATCGCATTCTTTACAACTCAACGTATTACGAGTTTAGTGGGAGATGGTCCACCTGGCGTCTTCTTACTGAAAAACACTTCGTTATATTTCGCCTCATGAAAAAAAAATCGGGAAAAAGGATTTGTATAAATACCAAGGCTAATGTATATAACCTTGCTGCTGGAAACAGAGTTGGATATCTATATCTGGATAAAACAGACAGATGCCTAAATGTAAATCACAATCATCATAAGTGGCAGATCCAAGGTATTGACCTTGACAAACTGGCTATCTTTTCAACAGTTCACGGTCAATGTTATCTGACTGTCCATTTCTTCGCCATTAGAAATGAAAGTAAGCAGCTTGTTTACACACCATCCCGTAAAGTGAAAGTGAAATTACACTTACCGCAGGTGATGTTTGCCGACTTTTTATTCAATTTTGGCGATGACGCTGCCTTACTTTATGTTTTAAACTCGAAGACCCTTGGGTTTCTGATTTTTCGGAACATAAGTACGAGTTTTGATTCACGTCAGCGTCAGCTCTTGTCATCGAACGGGAATCGCCCTCGTTTACTTGCGCATAACAGTAGGTTTGGTATATATTTACTCGGTCCTGTTACAGTTTCATTAGCACGTCTATCCTTTTTTGAAATAGACTGTTTTAGTCAACACACATTGAATAAAAAAACGGCTCCCGTCAGGAAGTCGGACATAGTCATGACCCCACCATGTAAGATGTTGATGTCTCCTGTTACACGTAATGGCAATTCCTTTACCTTTTTTATCGATGGTAAAAGCGGGGAAGTTTTTCATTTACGTTTCAGAAAATGTAAAGGGCACACAATCATAAACAGTGTAAATGTCTATAAAGTTATTGAATAAGCTACGCTGCTCCCTGTGGTGGAGCTGATACGGTATGGACCGCATATCAACGGCATTAAATCCTGTGGAGGAACTCCATTAGAGAGGATGCGCACTCAACTTTCTGACTCCGACTCCGACTTCAACTACGAGAATGAATTGCAGTCCGCTGTAGACATCCTTGATAAAAACGATTTGATAGACGTTTGCAAATCGTAAAATGCCATAACTTTGTGGCAGAATAATTTTTACTCGTAATCGGAAGTGCGCATAAATCGCAAGTATCATAGTCGTCATGGTCGTGTCTCAAGTCGTAACGACTAGGATTACGAGTTCAATATTCATTATTTATCCGCACTTCCGATTTATTAGGCCAATTTTTTCTGCCTTCAATTGATGGTGTTTCACGAATTGAAAACTTCTATCACATTGTGTGGCCGCTTTTTCTCGACAGCCGGCACCAGCACGCCATTCTCCAACCCAGGGACTAACTACGTTATCGACGAATTGACCCGATTTACGACGTACATTTTGTAATGCATTTTTGTCGTTCGCCGTTGCTGCCGCTAGGTGATAGCCTTTACGTCAGCACCAAACTACCCAATAGAGATCGCATACCGTTGTCCTTTAAATTCATTGCTTTTAAAGTGTCGCTGTATGCATGAGTCTCGGTATCCATCCCCTGGCGGCGGAATGGGGAATCAACGTGAAAAGACTGGTGTCCTGTCCGACCGCCAGTGGTAACACCTCGGCTCGACTGATACTACGTCGAAACCGTAGCTGAGAAAAATGGCCGCCATCATTTTCATCACTTGAAAAGTTCGACGTGCTGTCATAGCGTGACTAACCCTTCATCACGTAAGGTATCATGCGTCAACTCATTCTTGTACATTGTATGTGTGGCAACAGTCTCAATGCCTAACTGGTTATTAGATTATTCAGATAAATAGACTTGAACAATCAGTCTTGTCAAACGTTACCTCGGCCGCTTCGAGATGGAAAAACGTGATGCATACAGTGGTGCTTTAATGATGCTGTCCCGCTTCATGGGCACTTTTCTTTACATTCACAAGGCATCTCAGCTACGGTTTGTCTTAAATCGGAGAGTTTGCGTATTACCTCACTTGGTTACATCTCAGTTAGACCGGTGGTTTTTCGTAAGGGGTACTGGAAGGATCATCGTCATTAAAACTCCTAACGAACGCCCGTACTATGAAATTCAAGTGTACGAATTACAAAAAAAATATTATCGAGTCATCTACAAATGGGAAGTCGCCGAAGAAGGATGCTTAATATCCCGCATGTATAAGTTATGCCTTGCATGTTATACGAAAGATGGACCACAAGGCCCCGACAAAACAATCCATCTCTTCAACACTTCTAGGGGCAAGTTTGAGGGAAGAGTTTTATTACCAAAAACTGACATGTGCTATCGAGTTAATGGGGCAATATTTGACTTTGGAATTTACGGAAAGCTATTTGTTTTTCAGTGTTTCACTTCTGGCCATTTTCACGTAAACGTCTACGAAACTGAGGAAAAAATTAAAAATAATCAATTAGTAGTCCTCGTCAGCAATGGTACCATTGTAAACGTTACACCTGGCTTCAGAATTTGGAACAGCAATCTCTACACAATCAAATACCCTCATATTGTAGCCTATCGTAAAGAATTTGACTACAGGCCTGAAAAACACTTTGTAAAGTCTGCCAGAGCGCTCAAACATTGTCGGCGTGTCCGGATTGAATGTGACCCCTGGGGTGGTATGATATATATATTTTGCTCGCCAGGACCGCGTGCCCTTTTCTTCATACCATTGCCTAAAAATCCTCTTGTTCAGAAAAGATCTGGTGAATTATTTCAAGAGGTCAGGAGCCTATTTCATCCCCTCTGTAAGGATACGGATATAAAGAACTTCTGGATTCATCCGCTGAATGGCTCTATGTTACACTTTATTTCGAATCCGCGGTCGTCGCGGCGGAACATGGTCGAAAATATAACATCAGTTGATGTCTACATGAGAAGGATGTAGTTTCTAAAGGGGCACTGGATTCCTTCCATATCATGCGCTAAACATACCCGAGTTAAGGGAGACATCTATTGACAGTGTCGTACCAATCTCGTACCCAGAGTTCAATGCCACATTAAACTCTGGAAAGGGCTAGACAGGTGTCATACTTTTCCACAGTGCAAATGCATTGTTGGCAGCGGATGAATTTCTGACCGTTGCACAGCGAATTGCGTAGGGATTCGAAAGAATTCGTTCTTTTTTCCTTAATAAAACATCGAATACCCAACGAAATGTTAAAATAGTAGTAATTTTAGAAATACTGGAACAAATTCTAATTTTCGGTATGATTACTTTGTCAAATAATTTGTAAAATCGATGAACACAAGAATCCTGTGCTGGGTTCCAGCCCTTTTTATTCAGAGGTCTGAGCCGAGGAACGATGGTGGCGACCTCTTCAGATTGGTTAGGCGCGTGTACATTTAACTTTATTAAATGCACGCACTTCCACTATGCATTTGACGAAGTTACGCCTCACACGAGCGCCGAGTACGGCGTCAACTAGCGCGTTTTGAAAACGCCGACAAGCGCACAATTTAGCGCATAGTTGACGCATAGTCAACGCCGTGTGAACGCACGTCCTACGTTTGCAAATGCAGCCCATGCGCCAACTGACGTAAAGCGTGCGTTTCTCAACGTGGATGTCGCGTTTTGAAACGACATTGAAAAGTTTACAAACACGGACATGGCGTTCACAAAACGCTGGCAAGGCGTTCTTTGAGAATGCGCTAAATTAACGCAAAGCAGGCGTTTGTAAACGCGCAGTGCGTTTACAAACGCTGCGTTTCCATGCGTTCTCGTGCGTTCTCATGCGTTTTCATGCGTTCTTAAACGCAGCGTTTGCGTCAATAGACGCACTCTTCTGCGTTTTCGAAAATGTTTTTGTACTTGAGATTTGCATTAAATCTTTGTTAGCTCCTGGACTACTAAAGCCCGTCTCACACGAGCGTTTTATCCGGCGTTAAGGCCGTGCGCCTAGGGGCGTTTATGAAACGCCGAAATGAGCCCATGGTAAGCGCAGGGTTGACGCACTGCGTGCACCAACTCTGCGTTTGTAAACGCAGACCTCTGGGTGAACGCATTGGTTTTCAACATGTCCAAAACTTTTTCGAAAACGCAGAAGAGTGCGTCTATTGACGCAAACGCTGCGTTTAAGAACGCATGAGAACGCACGAGAACGCATGAAAACGCAGCGTTTGTAAACGCACTGCGCGTTTACAAACGCCTACTTTGCGTTAATTTAGCGCATTCTCAAAGAACGCCTTGCCAGCGTTTTGTGAACGCCATGTCTGTGTTTGTAAACTTTTCAATGTCGTTTCAAAACGCGACATCCACGTTCAGAAACGCACGCTTTACGTCAGTTGGCGCATGGGCTGCATTTGCAAACGCAGGACGTGCGTTCACACGGCGTCAACTATGCGCTAAATTGTGCGCTTGTCGGCGTTTTCAAAACGCGCTAGTTGACGCCGTACTCGGCGCTCGTGTGAGACGGCCTTTAGCGTGCGAGGAGATGGGGTTATAGGGTTAGGATTAGATCAGCCCTCGTCCGAATGGTTATGGCCGGGGGTCCATCTATATTACATAGGATACATGTATTTATTTTGAAAAAAAGAATATGACGCAGAAAATACAATGATAATGCTTTTATCGATTTTTCAGCTTTGGAAAAATCAATTAAGTTTAGTTTCAATTAGGCAATAGTGGTTATGAATGCTTCCTTTTTGACCATATGACATTATCATGGTTATTGAATCTTACTGAGAATATCAATAATGTGCTGATTCTGCCACGACAGAAGATGTAAATATGAGTGCAAATACACCAAAATGGCAGTTGTAAGGTCACAGAGACCTGGCTCTGCCTGCCACTGGGATCTAGCTCCTCCAACATTATCATATCAAAAGCGTCAGTGACAGGACTTTGATTTGAAGATATCAACAACCTGCTGTGTGGTCAGCAATGCCAACCATCACCAACAGGAGAAGCGACATCCGGAAATACAAGACCTGTGATGCCCCCATCACACTGAGCTACATGTAGTTCTCAGTACGTTCTTGAAAATGTTGCCGAACAGGCTAAACTGTGTGCGATCGGAGTGGACGCAGTGGCAACTTTTTACAGTCTGAGTAAAATCCTAAAACACTTTCTCCAGCGCGGCAGCGGGAACAGTAGTGGTGCCATCTGGCGGTAAATCGGCAGAATACCGGCCATTCGAAGCAGTGGTTTGTGAAGCGTAGGCCGGAGCGAAACAAAACACTGCGAGAGGAGTGTACCAGTGTGCTTGCCCCGAAAAAGGCACGCCTTCCGCAGCGTTTCACGCGGGAGGTGTGACCCCTGTATGTGGGCGGAAACCGCGGCGTTTTCCGCGGCGTTCAACGCACGTTTTTGGTGTGTTAAGGTGCGGCTCCACATGGCAGTAAACTGTAGACAGTAATTGAAAAACTGTCGATAGAAAACTATCCATAGCCCTTCCACTAGGCAGAGAAAATCGCCGATAGTCACTGAGCTCTGGAACCGAGCCAGATAGTTTCTATCGAAAGCAACTGTCGTAAGGCACATCCACGTACGGAGGGATTGTCAGTAGTTTCTGTCTGACAGCCGTCTATTACCTTCCACGGGATAGCTGTCTTCGTTCAGCATGTTGCCAACAAGAAGAAAACAAGTCGCCGCGGCGGTTGAATTTTACCTGACATTGCGAGGGCAAAGGCAAAGGAGGAGGAGGCACAAGCTTTGGGTACATGAATGGTTCCTTAAAAGGGAGCAGTACGGTGCATACCACGCCCGCCTGCTCTTTTTTATGCCCCCGCTTCAAAAGAAGCGGGGGCATTATGTCGTCACCCGTTACGTCCGTCCGTCGTCCGTCGGCGGCGTCGTCGTCGGCGTCGGCGTCGTCGCGCCGTAAACTTTCCATTTCCGATCATTTAAAAGAAAACAGTTGGTCCAATCAAATTGATTTTTTGTGTGTATGTTGGGGGTGTCTAAATGAAGGTTCCTTTCGAAAATGGCCGCGTTCCGATTTACAATATGGCCGCCAGAGCCGCAATCGTGAAATCAGATTCTGTCAATTTCAGGGAGAACCATATGTCCGATTGTATTCATTTTTTGTGTATATGTTGGGGGTGACTAGAGGAAGGTTCCTTTCGAAAATGGCCGCGTTCTGATTTACATATGGCCGCCAGAGCCGCCATCTTGAAATCATATTCCGTCAATTTCAGGGAAAACCGTTGTCTGATTATATTGATTTCTTGTATGTGTGTTGGGGGTGACTAGAGGAAGCACTGGGCGAAAAAAGCCCTGTCCGGATCAGTGTGACACCCCAATCCGCGCCCGTGTCTACACCCCAATACGCATCTGAGTGATACCTCTACCCTGATCCGGGTGGGTAGGTCTTTCCGCACCGTGTTGGCCTGCTGCCCTGTGTATAACGCCTCGTCTTGCCAATTGGTCAATTATCCNTTGCTGCGAGGTATGAGCGCCTTCTGTTGTAACAATGAACATATGTTATTCATGTTGATTTTGTTCAAGACAATAGACAATCGTCAATGCTAAGGCAGAAAATGTTAAAACATGTATAGATCAACACTGATGTGAAATTCCTTGAGTTTCTTTCGTCATTCAGTTGTAGTCGTTGTTCAGTAGGATGGCCAACGATGTCCACTGACTTAAAGGTGCTCTAGTTCGAATTGTAAACATTACGGTTTGTTTATTTACATGGTTGATTATAATAGTTATTTTTCCTCGGACAGGTGGCAGTACCGTGTATACCAAAACATCAATGTTATCTATTTTTATATCTATCTTGATAAATATTCTTGTAACTGAAATTTAATTATGATTTTACGCTCAAAAACAAACAAAAATTTGTGAAAGGCGAGATTTAATTCGATTTTATCTGATTTGTTAGTACCAGAAGTTGACAATAGGTGGCACACCGTAATGTTTACAATTCGAACTAGAGCACCTTTAACATCAAAAGAGCCGAAACACAAAGTTCACATGGCCAAAGCCTAGTTTTAACTGAGGGATAATTATTTAGAGCCACTCAGATAACTAGTATGAATTGGTTTTAAGCCAAAATCAACCCACAAGATACCGGTACTTAGTTATAATCAGTCAACAAACAATTTGGCCAAGAGGGAAGCAGGTCATGTGAACTTTGTGTCCCTGGGAAACCAGAGGATAATGATTATAAGAGGAACAACAGTGAGAGGCATCATGAAAATGGCCCATGGATTGTAAGGGCTAGAGCAAGTCAGTATCAAACCCAAATATCAAGTACCAGCACAAGTAAAAATTTATTTTAAAGACAAAATGCACACATGTACATGAATCCGATACTTGTACATGAAGGCGATACAAAATATGATAATACCAATCAAACATTTGATTTTCTTCTCCAGTCAGTCGGTGTTTTTAACAAGCAATTACTTATGTTTAAAACAAAACAACTGATGTTATCAAAATAAAGGCCACTTCAATTTTGAGAATGCGCCATATTTCAAAGTTTATGACCTTCCTCTCTAGTGGATTATTGTCTATGTCCAGTGATCTAACAATCATTGAGCAATCACTTGGTGTGGGCGGTTATTTCCACAGAATTAGATGTGCTTGTCGTGGAAGTGAATCAGCCGCAGTGTAACAAACACATCTACTTCTGCCTCAACACACTACACTCACGTTTAGGTGTGCCTCTCTCACACAACAAGCACGTTCTGCAAAAATAACCGCCCAAAACTAAGTTTCACAACAAAACAGAAAAATGCAACAACTGATACAAATACCGGGTAATACCGAAAATAAGACTACTATCAAAGATATAAAAAAATATAAAAAATAATGTGCACCATATTTTAAAGTTTATGGTTTTCCTCACCAATTAAAGTGCTTTCTGGCAAATTTAACTTTCCAACAATCATTGAGCAATGGGGAACCCGCTCACCGACAGGTCGGCGCTGCGAGCGCTTGTACCGAAACGACGTCACTGACGTCATTTTAGGTGTCATTGACGTCACGTTAGGTGCTGACGTTGCGTCATGAAAAAATTGCCTGTACATTTTTCTACAGGAAAAATGACACAAAAGACTTTGCTTTTATCGCCATTGTATCTCTTCATTTTAAGAAAAAAAGCAATGAGATTAAAAGAAAATTTCATCTGCTACAAGGTGATGTAAGTTTTATTGTTGGGCGACCAACACAAATGGTTTATTTTCATGCCAGAAATAAATGGAAATAACGTTAGAAAAACAGACTTCGGTACTAACGCTCGCAGCGCCACGTCGTGACGTTAGTGTGCGGGTTCCTCATTACTAAGTTCGCAACAAAACATACACAACAGTTGGTACTACCGTACCGGTAGTTAGTAATATAAAAAATAGACTACAGTTGGTACTACCGTACCGGTAGTTAGTAATATAAAAAATAAAGACTATATCAAAAATAAAGTATGCACCGTATTTCAAAGTTTATGGGCCCCATTCTAGAAGCTTCCTGAACTCTAAGGTTTACCTTTAGCTATTGTTTGCAGGGCAGAATACAAAAGCTGAAAGTCGGCCTTAGAGCTAAGGAGGGTTCTAGAATACGGCCCTATGATTTTCCTCGCCAATACAAGTCGATTATTGGTTAATTTTAACGATCATTGAGCAATCACATAGTTCACAACAAAACACAGATGTAACAACTGATACTATCAAAAATAAAAGTGATATCAAAAATAGATATCTATTTTTGGTGATATCAAAAATAAAATATGCACCATTTTTTCAAACCAGGGTCTATACACATAAACATACTCAAGTCAAAGTGGGATACTGTACATATATTTTGTGTTGAACAAATGATAAGTGTCACACTTGGACTAAAGTAGTTTTATGAATATGGGCCCTGGTATTAAAAATCAGACTGGTGAAACACAATTACATCCTCCAACCACGAGAGATTTCAGTGTCTGGCACAACAAAGCTTCTTCATCATCAGGAAATTTCAATCGAAAGTTTACCGGTAGTTGAAAATAGGTCCGTGTTATTTCTCAAAATGACCAAAAAAATCCATGGACCTTATTCACAAAGCCCTCACAACTTTTATTAAGGCCTCCATACACTGAATGACAAAAGTCGAAATTAGTCGCTGCTGTGGTCATTTCGACAACACTTGATGTGGCGACATGTTGAAATACTCCACAAAAGTGTCAGAAGTTTTTAACATTTACCGTATGGAACATTTCCACGAAAAAGTATTTTGGAACGGACAAATTGTAGTTACCGGTACCGGTACTAATTTCAACGTTTGTCATTCAGTGTATGGAGGCCTTTGTAGTCTGCAAGTATTATGCTACACTCGTAGTATACTAGTACAATAAAACACCTTTGGATGAAGAGTACCGGTAAGTGAGAAGGGCTTTGTGAATAATCTCCATATTCTGAGATGCAATTTGACATGCAATTTGACATGCTTGATACAATGAGTCACAGGAAATTGTACCTTCATGGATGATACATTGGAGTTAGAATGTTTTAGAAAGCCGAGTAGCAACCCTAATTAGGGCTTGAGTTCGGGTTCGAGGGCTCCCCACCCCTACATATATACACTGTACATATTACCGACTGTAGTACATACGTCATAGGTAGGTGAGACCCCCTAACCCTAACCCAAGCCGTAATTAGGGTTGCTAATTGGCCTATTTAAACATTCTGGGCCGTATTCAATAAGGGTGTTTAGCCTGATCAGCGTACAAATTCTGCATTACACAGGTTAAAGGTCTAGAAAACTATTGTTCTGCCTTCTGTATTCTGCCTGATTTCTGGCGTTTACCCACACTATGATCACACGCGTCTGCCTTTCCTGCGTCTCAGTGTGGGAGGACAAAAGAAAGTGGTGTTCATATTTTAGACAAGCCTGCCTGATCGTTCAACATTTCCTTTGTACTCTTGGACTGAGACACAGGATAGTTAGATGCGTGTGATTATCCTGTGGGTAAATGCATCTGGTGAAGCACCAATCAGGACATCAGACAATAGTTTTCTAGGCCTTTAACCTGTGGGATGCAGAATTTGTACGCTGATTTTATTTATTTATTCATAACTCATACCCAGGGACCTCCGTCACTCCTGATAAGGGGCTGTTCTCCCCGGGGGTCCCTGATTAGGCTGAACACCTTTGCGTGATGATCACCCTTTTTGAATACGCCCCTCTAACTCCAATCTGCTCTCAATGAAGGTAAAAGCTCCCATGAATGATTGAGCAATCATCACAGTTGCCTCTATCTATAGATCGATGAACTGAAAATTCACACAACCAGCAGTTAAGACAGGCAACAGATCATAAACCCAGTTACATGTTGAAATAAGCCCTAATGTAGCTCCAATGGACAGGAGTCAAATCTACTCCAGGGGGGACTTGCAACTGGTCGACTGTAAATCCAGGGAAACGACGACGGATGCAATCTGGGTTAACATGGTAGTGTTTCTGTTGCTGTTGCATTGTTAGTTTCAGCACACCATCTTTCTGATACGTGTCCCATTCTTTATGTACAATGACAAGGTCATAAGGACAAACTGGGACTTCTCCGTCGTCTTTGTAGAAATATCTTCGGCATCCACAACATATCTTTATCCTCTTTGTCAATTTCTTGAAGTAAAACGGCTGAGCGTCATCAGGAGGAAGTGCTGGACGATTCGGTTTGGGCCTAGGAGTTTGGACTGGTGCTCTTCTTGCTGAATCTGGTGCAGGGGGCAGAAATTGGACTGGAGTTTGTGTAGGTCCAGATTGCAGGGATGGGTTCCTTTCTTCTTCTGGTGGGAAACCTGGCTGATTGACCAATGGGGCTGGTTGTTGTACAGTGGTAGCAGATGCCTGCCTCTTCCGCTTTGGGATGCCTCCTTTGCGACCACAAACGGATGTATTTACTGAACCAAATACAATGTTTTGTGGACTAGTGGATTTCTTCTGGGCCTTGTGCCACAACAAAAACTTTGACAAGAGTCCCTGCAACTCTGCAACTGTAACAGAGTGAGAACACATATGATGTGACTTGTAGTGCTGGCAGTTGCAAGTGACCTTTCCTGTTTCACCAAAAAGAGTCACATGATTGTTCACCGGACCAGTCCTACTAGAGTTGTTGCTTATTCGGGACTGTCTTGGACGTGCACTGTCCGGGAGTAATATTAGGTAACATCACAATATCCCCTTTCAGGCAGGGCCTATGTCTCATTGCACTGTCCTGGAATAATAACAACCCTTTGCGAAGAATTGGCACTACTTATGACTTTCAAGTGACATAACAACAAGGGGATAGTGGTGGTTGGTTCTGTGTCATAATTTGTAGACCTAAATTCACTTTGAATGGCTCCCCTCTCCGATTCGTTATGCTGACTGATTAAAGGCATATGGTAGGCCTACCTGGCTATTGCAGAACCAGTTTTAGAGGACAGTACTGGGTCATGGTCCGCCTATTGTATTGGCCCTGTACTGTCTGGAATCACTGTCTGAGGGACAGTTCAGAGGACACTTTCAGCATGGCAGCGTCCCACCCGAAGACAGCGACCAGGGCCCATATTCATAAAACCTTGCTAGCTCAGTTGGCTGCTAGTTGTGTACATTGGGGCACTTTAGCCGGCAACTAAGCCTAACAAGGTTTTATGAATATGGGCCCCCCATGCTCTTTTTGACGAGGAGGTCCTGGCACACAGAGAGGCCCAGCACNCTTAAAGGTGCTCTAGTTCGAATTGTAAACATTACGGTTTGTTTATTTACATGGTTGATTATAGCAGTTATTTTTCCTCGGGCAGGTGGCAGCACCGTGTATACCAAAACATTAATGTTATCTATTTTTATATCTATCTTGATAAATATTCTTGTAACTGAAATATATTTATGATTTTACGCTCAAAAACAAACAAAAAGTTGTGAAAGACGAGATTTAATTCGATTTTATCTGATTTGTTAGTACCAGAAGTTCACAATAGGTGGCACACCATAATGTTTACAATTCGAACTAGAGCACCTTTAAAGGGACAGGTGAGACTGGTTCCTATCTTTGCCGCTTCACTCCCGCGGCGCTCGCTTCAGTTTGACAGCAGCGCCACGGGCGTGAAGCGGCAAAGACGGGATTCAGTCTTGTCCTGGGTTTGTTGTTAATTTGTGTTCTTGATACCAGATGGCGCATGACGAGACGAAAAGAGTTATTCCTGGGGGAGATCGGGTCGGCCTACGTAGTCAAAGGCCTTGTCACTGCCCGGAGACTATTGTGCCAGGTTTTCCCAGACTGGGTCACAGGACAGGACAATGACGGCAGCTCGACGTTGAAGCCAAATTTTGCGTACTGTTCAGCGAGCTGGGCTTGATGAATAGCAACTGTCTTTATTGAATAAAAAATATGACGCACAAAAAAATAACGCTTTAATCGATTTTTCGGCTTTTGAAAAATCAATATTTTACTTTCAATCAGAAAATAGTGGTAATGAATGCTTCCTTTTTTTACCACGATATGATGCTATTGAATCTTACTTAGAAAATCAATACTGTGTTGGTTTTACAATGACAGAAGATCGTGCGATGTAAACATAAGAATCTCACCGACGGTGCAGATACACCAAAATGGCAGTTGTAAGGTCACAGAGACCTGGCTTTGCCACTGGGATCTAGCTCCTCCAACATTATCATATCAAAAGCGTCAGTGTCAGGACTTCCGACCATCACCAACAGGAGAAGCTGGACATTGTCACTGGGATGTAGCTCCTCCAACATTATCATAACAAAAGCATCAGTGTCGAATTCGAAGATATCAACAGCCTGCTGTGTGGTCAGCAATGCCGACCATCACCAACAGGAGAAGCTGGACCCGGCAATGCCAGGCCTCTGACCTTACATGATTTTGTTGTATGTCAGTTTCAGGGTGATTCTCCGGTTAGGGGGCAAATTGGCATGTTCCAGTTGGTGAAATTTCAAACTCATTTTATTCGTGTGTTGATGTGGTTATTCCATTATTTGGTTCATTTTGAAAAGGAAACAATAAAAAGCGCACAAAAGAAGCTGGACCCTGGCAGTGGCAGACCTCTGTGACCTTACGGGGTTTTGGTGAATATAGAAGGACGCCACCGACGATGCACAATATAGCCTATTGGTTACACTACATAAAATCCCCGGTTTTTTGCGGTCGCACAGAAATGCCGGGCCGCAAGAAACCCGTGTTTGAAAAAACACGGGT
Organism: Notospermus geniculatus; assembly: GCA_002633025.1. Lineage (NCBI taxonomy): Eukaryota > Metazoa > Nemertea > Pilidiophora > Heteronemertea > Lineidae > Notospermus > Notospermus geniculatus. The sequence continues at coordinate 84,167 of NMRB01001874.1, read as the reverse complement.
TTTTGAAACGCCGCAAGCTTGCCGTGTTTTTCGAAGCCAGGGTCTGGCGAGGGAAATTTATGTAGTGTGACCTCAAAACCCAGCCATCTTAATATAAGTGCCTCGGGCACTTTCAAAGTAGAAATACTAGAAGTCACTTCTAGGATCTCTACTAGAAAATGCCTGAGGAAGGCCCCAGTTGGGGTCGAAAATTTGCGAAA
>NMRB01001874.1:57208-77508 GCA_002633025.1 Notospermus geniculatus | reverse complement strand
AAGGTCACAGAGGTCAAAGTTCGACAAAAGTGACGAACCTGCCACAGTTTGTCATTATTTCACCGAGCAACTTCATATCTTGCATAAACATGCATTGGAGGGGTACCTTAAAAAATACCAAGTTTCGGCCCGATTGGACATCCAATATGGCCGCCAGGTGGCGTAACCTGAAAATCAAGTAAGTGCTATTACTCGGGAACAGCTTGACGCAGAGTGCTCAAATTTGATATTTACCTCCATCTAGATGACATTTGCATGCATGTCAAATTTCGGCCTGATTTGACATCAAACATGGCCACCAGGTGGCGTAACCCAAAAATCATCAAAGTGCTGTAACTCAGGAATGCCTTAACCCAAAGCACTCCAATGTGCTATGTGGCCCCCTGCAGATGACCTTTATGTCCATGTGAAGTTTCGGCCCGATCGGACATCCAATATGGCCGCCAGGTGGCATAACCCAAAAATCATCAAAGTCTTTTCTGGGAACGACTTGACCCAGATTGCTCATAACTGATATGTACCTCCCTCTGTCATTAGACTATTATGTCCAACCCAGTGAGCACATGGTCCATGGACCATTTCATTTGTGATTGTTACCATGGTTACTGTAGGCCTAGTTAAGGATAGTCTGGTGGAACCACTTGGGCGTGCTAATTAAAGTTGGTACGTAAATATTCTCAGTGGATTTCGACCCTCTGGGAGGCAGAGCTTCGTACCCCTACATAATTTACGTATTTGCTACGTAGAAGGGATGCTTTTTACGTTACTACGTTTTTTTCTTCAAATTCTACGCAAATTCTCCCCCATCAAAATACGTTATCATTTCATTGTGCAGAAATACTTTTTTTCAATAAAGATCTACGTGTTCGAATGCGGAACCACCCTGGAAACGAGATGGGTCAAGGTTAGTTTGGTTAGTCTTGCTCACGGACTTGCACGTGCATGTGATCTGTGTTGAAGATGTGCACGTTGTTCGCAACAAATGAACAATGCGTTGAGTGAGACTCAGTGCTCTAGGAAAATGGCGTCCAGTTTTGATTTCGATGGCAGCGAAAGTGATGATGATGATAATGACTTTGCTGTCATTCAAAACGAACTGTTCTCTTGGAGACGATTCTGATGATGACGAAGCCACAAGGACAAAGAAGAAGCATAATTCTTCAAAGCTCCATGAACAATGCTGCCATGCTAAGCATTCGATTGATGTATTAAAGGGAAAGAATGCCCAGTTTCCTTGAAGAAATTGTCTGTTGAGGTGTGCTAGACGAACAAACAAACACCCCCTCCACACAATTCTCCTAAAACACTGAATTTAGTGCCTTCATCTTCATGCTGCTCTGTGCTTCCCAGCACTTTGGTGGATAAAGGGCGGTTACGCCATGAGTATGATTACTACACTTGCGAAACCGAATTTTATCAACTACAGAACAGGGCAGAGCCGGGAATTTGCATCCAAAAATCGACTGCACAGGTTATTACGGAAGTGTATAGAATACATAAATAGACATATTTTGCTTTTTGTTTCATTAAATTCTGATGAGTAGTTTGAGAGATATCGAGGTGTGAAAATGCCAGTGCTATTTTCCGTACAGTAGGGAACTAGCCAGGGTAAAAATGCTTATTTATGCGTGATGTCATTGTAGGGATAAATGGAATCATATCTGAGTCATCCAATGTGAAGATAAAGTTCATTTTCATTTACATATTTACTAATTGAAAAATTTCTGAATTCATTCTTTCACATGGATAGTTGCATAAGTCCATTTTTAGCGCCAAAATGCATGCTCATTATGCAAATTCCTGCAATGACGTCATCAAGTTAGGCCCAACATTCTCTGACCAAATCAATTAAATATAGATGTATTAAACTTTTTAACCAATTCGAATTTTTCAATGAAACAAAACGCATCTTCATCAGCATTACGTCCCCTAATTTTCTAAGGGCACACTCTTAAAAAATTCTTGTCACCGCAACTTGTCTGCGAATATTGATGAGATGCTTTAGTCGGCCTGACGAATTACATCATTCATGACACAATTTACTTGTCNTCAATTAAATATAGATGTATTAAACTTTTTAACCAATTCGAATTTTTCAATGAAACAAAACGCATCTTCATCAGCATTACGTCCCCTAATTTTCTAAGGGCATGAAATAATCACGGTGTAATGTTTTTCACTGTCCCCCGTTTGCCAGTGCCTCCCAACAAAAGATTGACGGAATAAGCCGCGACGTGACAGTGCGGGAGGCACTGATCAACATGTCTTTCTGTAGTTGAGTGTCCGCCGAACAATAAAGCGGGCATTGTCATACGGGGGCATTCTCATACATTACAACTGGTTTCTAAGGTGAAAGACATAGCTTCCTACCGGACTCGAACCCGCGGACCCTCGCATATGGCATCAGTCGCCCGCACTCAGGGGCAACACGCCTACTAGGCCAAATCCCAGTCTCCCTAATTTTCTAAGGTTGTAAAATGTAGGGGATACTCGGACTTTAAAGCACTTTGTTTGTTCGTGACGGGTAGGTGAACACAATTTCAAAATATCGTTTGGTTGGAAGATTCGCAATCATTCCCCCAGTGAAGATTTCGAATAAAATAAACCCGAACTTATTTGGCGCACGATTCCATCCAATTTGGCCTTGGTTGGTGGTCGATTATGTTGAGGAACCAGTGCCTTGGGTCAGAAATCTTGTTTACTGCGCTGATAACAGTTCCACAACTTACCACATTCTTTATAACTCAACGTATTACGAGTTTAGTGGGAGGTGGTCCACCTGGCGTCTTCTTGCTGAAAAACACTTCGTTATATTTCGCCTGATGAAAAAGAAATCGGGAAAACAGATTTGTGTAAATACCAAGGGTAATGTATATAACCTTGCTGCTGGAAATAGAGTTGGATATCTATATCTGGATGAAACGGCCCGATGCCTAAATGTAAATCACAATCATAAGTGGCAGATCAAAGGTATTGATCTTGATAAGCTGGCTTTCTTTTCAATAGTTCCCCGTCTATGTCATGTGACTGTCTATTTCTTCGCCATTAGAAATGAAAGCAAGGAGCTTGTTTACACACCATCGCGTAAAGTTAAAGTGAAATTACACTTACAGCATATGATGCTTGCCGACTTTCTATTCAATTTTGCCGATGACGCTGCCTTACTTTGCGTTTTAACCTCGGAGACCCTTGGGTTTCTGATTTTTCGAAACATAAGTATGAGTTTTGATTCACGTCAGCATCAGCTCTTGTCATCGAACGGGAATCGCCCTCGTTTACTTGCGCATAACAGTAGGTTTGGTATATATTTACTCGGTCCTATTACAGGTTCATTAGCACATCTATCCTTTTTTGAAATAGACTGTTTTAGTCAACACGGATTGAATAAAAAAAGGGCTCCCGTCAGGAGGTCGAACATAATCATGACTCCTCCATGTGAGATGTTGAGGTCTCCTGTTACTCGTGACCTCAATTCATTTACCCTTTTTATAGATGATCAAAGGGAAGTTTTTCATTTAGGGATAAGAAAATATAAAGGACACATTATCATAAACACTGTAAATTTATATAGTGATTATTGAATAAACAAGCCAAGCTGTGTTAAAGCAAATGGCTCGCGGTGTTTGTTTACATTCAGTTGGGCGCCATGACAGTTGGTCATCAATATCAAGCATCATTTTGAGAAAAAGGCGAAAGATGGATTTTAGTTTAATGGGAAATGCATTAGGCAGCCAAACTTCGGAGGCGTATTCTGCAAAATCTGCCGCTTCAAAATCAATGTGAATTGCACAAAATGTACATTTTAACTGACTGAATTGAAAACATCATTAACCCATTTAACAAATTTTTAATGGAACCTCGTCCCCAGTGTTTACGTTCGCATGACAGCACGGGTTTTGCATATGACTGGAGCACGGCTTTGCCTGGAGGCTAGATTCACTCTCTATGGGCGGTACCACAAAAAATGTAAACAAACCCCGCGAGCCATTTGCTTTAAGGTCGCTGAACGTGGTGGAGCTGATACTGAATGGACCGCATACCGACGGCATTAAATCTTGTGGAGGAAATACATTAAATTCATTGCTTTTAAAGTGCCACTGTATGCATGAGGTGTGCCAAAGTGTCCGTCCCCTGGCGGCGGAATCTGGAACCACCGTCATAAGACTGGTGTCCTGTCCAACCGCCAGTGATAACACCTGTAGCTGGCAAGAATGGCCACCATCATTTTCATCACTTGAAAAGTTCAACGTGCTCATTGTCACGACAGATGGCGCATCGTACCTCGCACCGATCTGTCACCGCGCGCTCAAGGCATCATGGGAAACTTTAGGACTACTTGTTGTTCATGGTCAGGTCACGAAACGAACAAGAGGCCCATGGGCCTGGCGCTCAGCTGACAGTTGACTTGAGGTGTAGTTGTAGGTGTAATGAAGCAAGGAGAGGTTGAACTGTAAACTGACTGGGTATAATGGACTTTATTACCGGTATAAAAAACAAAGAGCATGACACCTTGGCTCTCAACTGGTCATTAAGTAGGTCACTAGGTCATGGAAGAACGTCAGTTCAAACCTACACTTCATTACCTTTCGTTTAATACCAAACATGACTACCTTGGCTCAACTGGTCTTTAAGTAGGTCGCTAGGTCATGGAAGTAGGTCACTTTAAACCTACACTTCATTACCTTTAGTTTGATACCAAACATGGCTACCTTGTCTCAACTGGTCTTTAAGTAGGTCACTAGGTCATGGAAGTAGGTCAGCTCAAACCTACACTTCATTACCTTTAGTTTGATACCAAACATGACTACCTTGGCTCAACTGGTCTTTAAGTAGGTCACTAGGTCATGGAAATAGGTCAGTTCAAACCAACACTTCATTTAGTTTGATAATAACAAACATAACTACCTTGGCTCAACTGGGACCTTATTCACAAAGCTCCCGTAACTTTAAGGGTACGCAAATCCTTTGTCAGGCTGATAGTGAACAATAGTTTGTCCGCTAAAGGACACTAGTTTGCGCACTTCGGTAAGTTACGGGAGCTTCGTGAATAAGGCCCCAGGGCTTTAAGTAGTCCGGTACTAACTCTTCGCCGGACTCGAAATCACGGACCTCGCATCAGATGGGAAGGGGTTAGGCCTATATCACTTATGAGTCGAGATGGATGTTGTATTAGACCTACTTGGTGACAATGGGTTAATACCAGATAGGCATGCAATTCGTGGCGAAGTGAGATAGATATCTTTTGAGACGCATTGGGTGGGAAGGAGTTAATATGGGAACCAATCCATGACTGACGTCACTAATGGTGGATGAAGTGAGAAAGGGCATATGGAACTATTCATAGATCTGGCGATGCTGTCCACCATTCAATAGTAGCTTGCTATTCAATACAACAGGGTGTTTTGTTTTGACCGTCTCCAACAGTTCAACATGAACTTCCTTGAGGAAGGATAAGCCGCGGCCGGGACAGAATTCGTCTCTGCTCGGTTTATCAAATGAAAACAAATAAGACAAAATCCATTAGGCTGAATTTACATCCGATGACACGTGAAACGCGACACGCGACACATGCCACGCGACACGGTCTCGACCGTTTACATCGGGGACACACATGTCTTGTCATTTGACATTCTACGTGATATTGCCGGCAGGATGGAATCGTCGGAGGAGGAAATACTCCTTCTGGATGCAGAAAAAAGAGAAAATGAAGACGGCAGCGCATGCGGAGTAGACAACATTTCCTCGTGTGAGACATTCTTGGAGAATTCCATACAACTTTCCAGAATTTGCGCGACAACCCAGTCCGGGAAGTGTTCTTCAATCACCTGAGGATGTCTTGTGAAAGTTTTCATGAGCTGCTGTCAGTTCCAATGTAAAGGTATCAGTCATATACAACCTATGTGATCTTGCTACACGGCCCGAAAATCGTGCATGCGCGATACCCGTGTCCCGTGTCCCTGATGTCACATGAAACGTGTCCTCTGATGTAAACGGTTTATTGGAAATACCTTGTTCGATCATCATGACATGCGTAACCCGTAGAACGTGTCGCGTGTCGCGTTTCATGTGTCATCTGATGTAAACTCAGCCTTAGGGTTCTATTTGGAACTTTAAGGGTGCTTTGTGGACCTTTTGGGTTCTATATAGAACCCTTTTAGAGGGTTCTCCCCCAGTGCCAAGCAAAGGTTCCTTTAAGAACCTTTTTTTCTAAGAGTGTATGGTCGTCGCCATGATGAGATCACATGATCACTTCTCTTGCCCAATCAGCAGCCGGATTGTGGTTTTCAAATGGGAGGAATCGGCGGATTGAAATGAATGACTAGCTCTGTCCCTGATTAGCCAATCAGCGAGCGTACCGTACCAGGATCTTGGTAAGCCTCCAAACAGTAATTTCGCAGTTTAATCCCAGACGCTTGTTCGATCCCCAGATTCGAAACAGCGGCTGGGTGACCGAGACTACACCTAATGAAACCAAGAGTTCGCTGTCCCTTCGTCGTTGATGGTCCCAATCAAACTAAAGACATGTCATGCTACCGGAATGTGTGAAATATAAGGAATTTTTATTGTCATAAGCAACAAAAACAGCCAGAGTCGGAGACTCGAAATGACCAATGAGAAGCCGATTAGAGATCGAGCAGTGGAAAGCGAGGGGCCGACGATAGGCCTCATTCGGCTGATAGCACCAAAATTATCATATCCCTTCGTCATTAATGGGCCCAATCAGACTAAATATGTATCAAAAATAATCTAAATATGTGCAATTTTAACAATTTCTAAGGCAGCACACTATGAAAGCAGCCCGAGTCGAAGACTTGGAATGACGTGCATGAAGCCGAGATCGCTGTTGTCGGTTCGATCATTGTGATTTTTTTTCCAATATATATCGTCATATTTTGATCCCACTCGTGTCGTTTTGATGAAAAATAATTTCAGTTATTGTTTGATAGTACTCTAAAATACCACTCACATAATGATTTCATAAGGCGATTGTCTATGATCATTGGGATTTTATGCGATGATCATAGGTATATTTCATCTCGATTCACTTTGTGCAAGCACACGACATTTCCCATGAGTCCTCATTCCATGAACAAAAGAGCATCCAACATGTCAAAGTAACTGGCGCGGGAAATTTAAATACTGCTGTTTTCTATTTTGCCACCTAGCGCCCCCTGGAGAACAAATTTCGAATTAATTCCCATTGCACTTGATGTACCAAAAATCAAGCTTCACACCCTATCAATTTCAGTTTGATATATTGCCTCTGGACCGAGTTATTGGGGTTTTCCATTTTACGGAAAATGCTCCCTGGAGAGCAGAATGTAGGTCAGATCGCAAAAATTTTTGGTCCTGTTTCGAGTCCATCCTAGGGCCTACCCCTCCACCAATTTTCATGACCCTCGGCCTTGCGGTTGCGAAACACACCTACACACACACACACACACGCACACACGCACACACACACACACGCACACACACACACACACACATACATGTACGGACGCCACTCAGTATACATATGACTAGCTCCGCTGACCTTTGGTCAGCTGAGCTAAAAATGCGTACGATCATCGTGCAACAGGCAGCATCTGCGCGCAGGGAATCGTAACCGTGTTCAGGTCACCTGCGACTACAGCATCGCAAAGTTCTGGCAGTCATGTGATTTGTGATCATGTGACTTTTTCTCAAGATGGCAGCGCCCATTCAGGGTACGAAAATACTGATCACTGATTGGTTAAATAAGATAGACCAACTTGTGGATAATCGCACGACGTCGTAACTCAAGTCAGGTCGACTGCGACTGGATTACGCCCGTCGGGATCATGTTTCGTCGTGGCGCAGAAGTTGAACATGTTCAACTCTTGCGATCCGTGATCTTTTTGGTCTGCGACTGATCCCGATCGTCCCAAGTGAGACGCAACTGCAGTCATGCCACACCAGATCGGCGACTGATTTGTTCCACGCGGTCGTGCCTCAGACGCAAAGTGATCCGGAAAAGTCAGCGTGCGCCTGTTCTGTGCCATCGCAAGGTCGACCTGACATCCGTACAAAGGTCAAAGTTTACGTCGGCCGCTTCGAGATAGAGGAAAACGTGACCTACAGTGGCGCTTATTAAGGCTGTCTCGCTTCATGGGCACCTTTTTCACATTCACTAGGCCTCTCAACTACGTTTTGTCTTAAATCAGAGAGTTTGCGTATTACCGCATTTGGTTACATCTCAGTTAGAGCGGTGGTTTTTGGTAAGGAGTACTGGAAGGATCATCGTCATTAAAACTCCTAAAGAACGTCCGTACTATGGAATTCTAGTATACGAATTACATGTACATGTACATCAAAAATGCTATCGAATCATCGACAGGTGCGAATTAGCGGAAAAAGGTTGCCTGATAAACCGCATGTATAAGTTATGCCTTGCATGTTATTCAAGTGATGGACCACAAGGCCCCGACAAAACAATCCATCTCTTCAATACTTCCAGCGGCAAATTTGAGGGAAGAGTTTTATTACCAAAAACTGACATGTGCTACCGAGTTATAGAGGCAAGATTTGACTTTGGAATATACGGAAAGCTATTTGTCTTTCGATGTTTGACGTCTGGGCATTTTCACGTAAACGTCTATGAAACTGAGGAAAAAATTAAAAATAATCAATTAGTAGTCCTCGTCAGAAATGGTACCGCTGTAAACGTTCGAACTGCCTTTACAATTTTGAACAGCAATCTCTACACACTCAAATACCCTCATATTGTAGCCTATCGTAAAGAATTTGGCTACAGGTCTGAAAAACACTTTGTAAAGTCCGCAAGGGCGCTCAAAGGTCGGCGTGTGAGGATTGAATGTGACCCCTGGGGTGGTATGGTATACATATTTTGCACTCCAGGGCCACATGCCCTTTTCTTCATACCATTGCCTAAAAATCCTCTTGTTCAGAAAAGATCTGGTGAATTATTTCAAGACATCAGGAGCCTATTTCATCCCCTCTGTAAGGATACGGATATAAAGAACTTCTGGATTCGTCCGCTAGATGGCTCTATGTTACACCTTATTTCGAATCCGCGATCGTCGCGGCAGAACATGGTCGAAAATATAACATCAGTCGATGTCTACATGAGAAGGATGTAGTTTAAAGCCCCTCTGTATTGAATTTAACGGTATTTTCAAAGTGTTAGGAGAGTGCAGGTAGAGGTCTCATAGCCTCGTGAAGGTCCCCAAAATGCTTCCCTGATACATGTACGTACATCATAGAATCAAGGCCTAGTTTTCAGCACACATTGAAAAAACTGCAGCCAGAGCTCTGATGTATTCAGATAGAGCATATACATTTTTCACTACACCAACGTCGGAAGACGAAAGATTTTCTGAATTCAGTACAGTGTGGCTTTAATTTCAATTTTACCGATTTCCCAAGCAATAATCGCATGGGAAGTCGCGCGTGGAATCACGTGCCGCCTCACATGGAAGATAAAGGCGATGACAAACTGGCGCGAAAGCAACGCGTCGGGTAGCGTTCAACCAATCAAGGAGGTGGTAACACGGACCGAAACACCTACCAAAGAATCGGATTGGCGGAACGCCTGCACGACGCGTTGCGTACGCGCCAGTCTGTCACCGGCTTAAGAAGTTGGCGCCCAATCACTTTCACCAGATAATACCGTTTCGCATCTCGAGTAAGCCTATACAACGTAGCGTGTTCTATGTAGGCCTACATAATTCGTAGCGTAGGCTACAAGCCAACAAATCTGTACGTCATGCAAAGACTTGACCGTTGTCTTCATGTCAAAACAAAGCGCAAAATGATAACTACATGTAGTTCAATGAATGGCGAATTTGATGACTTCCACCCAGACATGCCAGAGTTACATGTTTCTCCACTGTGACTACATGTATAGAATACACGTATATTCAGTAAAATGAAAAGGCCAAACGAAAAACACGAGACATGAAAAGCGGTGAAAAAAATCGTGCCAGCCGGGATTCGAATCAGGGATCTGCGTAGAGCGAACTGAGCTACCGAGACAGCCGGCAGCGATGAGGTTTCATTGGCGCATGCTGACCGGTGGTCATGAATATATTCATTATTGTTTGCTTGCCATCTAAGACCAATATCTGTATTCGGCAAGCAACAAAAAAACACTTTCCTATCGATTTGCAGCTCCGAGAAAATCAATACGATCGCATTCAATAGATCATCTGAGTCATATAGGCCTAGTGCCTTCTTTTTCTAGCATACTTTACTTGGAGATTTAACACGAGCTTTTTTTAGATGAGTAGGTTGCCGTGTTGATTTTACAAGAGAACGGTTCAGACGGGACTGTCCTGGAGCCAGTTGAAGCCAGCTCACCTGTAAGTGGCTTTGTCCTGTCTACACGGACACGAATTTAGTCTCGCGTCACCAGCCTCTCTCTCTTACAGGAGAGAGTCTGGTAGCAAAGGCCAAAACTTTCGTTACCGCCAGGTGGCGAGTGTCCAGCTCAGAGCATCCGAATCTGATTGGCCAACGGCTGATTAAACATGGCTGCGCCCATGAAACGCATAATGAACGAATGAGTCTGAGGGAAAATTTACCTTTTTAGTTCAGTACAGTGTGGCTTTAATTTCAATTTTACCGATTTCCCAAGCAATAATCGCATGGGAAGTCGCGCGTGGAATCACGTGCCGCCTCACATAAATGGAAGATAAAGGCGATGAGAAACTGGCGCGAAAGCAACGCGTCGGGTAGCGTTCAACCAATCAAGGAGGTACACGGACCGAAACACCTACCAAATAATGTGACTGGCGGAACGCCTGCACGACGCGTTGCGTACGCGCCAATCTGTCACCGGCTTAAGAAGTTGGCGCCCAATCACTTTCACCAGATAATACCGTTTCGTATGTCTAGTAAGCCTATACACCGTACCGGTAGCGTGTTCTATGTAGGCCTAAATAATTCGTAGCGTAGGCTACAAGCAAACAAATCTGTACGTCATGTAAAGACTTGACCGTTGTCTTCATGTCAAAACAAAGCGCAAACTACATGTACATGTAGTTCGCTGAATGGCGAATTTGATGACCTCCACCCAGACATGCCAGAGTTACATGTTTCTCCACTGTGACTACATGTACAGAATACACGTATATTCAGTAAAATGAAAAGGCCAAACGAAAAACACGAGACATGAAAAGCGGTGAAAAAAATCGTGCCAGCCGGGATTCGAATCAGGGATCTGCGTATTACTAGGCAAACGCTAGAGCGAACTGAGCTACCGAGACAGCCGGCAGCGATAAGGATTCATTGGCACATGCTGACCGGTGGTCATGAATATTCATTATTGTTTGCTTGCCATCTAAGACCAATATCTGTATTCAGCAAGCAACAAAAAACAACACTTTCCTATCGATTTGCAGCTCCGAGAAAATCAATGCGATCGCATTCAATAGACCATCTGAGTCATATAGGCCTAGTGCCTCCTTTTTCCAGCATACTTTACTCGGAGATTTAACACGCGAGCTTATTATAGACGAGTAGGTTGCCGTGTTGATTTTACAAGAGAACGGTTCGGACGGGACTCTCCTGGAGCCAGTTGAAGCCAGCTCACCTGTACGTGGCTTTGTGCTCTCTACACGGACACGGATTGAACAGGACCGGTCTCTCTCTTGATACCCCCATCACACTGAGCTAATTCTCAGTACGTTCTTGAAAATTTTGCCGAACGGGCTAAAACTGTCTGCGAACGGAGTGGACGTAGTGGCAACTTTTTACAGTCTTTTTACGAACTTCATGGACGGGCTCGGACGGGAAGAGTGCTCCACAACTTTGAGATAACTTATTTGGCCAACTTCACACGTTCTCGCCCGTTTTACGNTTCATCAGCGATCCACCTCAAACGGCCAGGCTCGATCGCTGTCTACATATCACTCGGTGAAAACCACGATAAAACGTGTTAAAAAGGTAACATTTCCCTCGGACTATTTCGTTCCTTGTTCGTTCATCATGCGTTTCACGGGCGCAGCCATGTTTAATCAGCCGTTGGCCAATCAGATTCGGATGCTCTGAGCTGGACACTCGCCACCTGGCGGTAACGAAAGTTTTGGCCTTTGCTACCAGACTCTCTCCTGTAAGAGAGAGAGAGGCTGGTGACGCGAGACTAACACGAATTGAACAGGACCGGTCTCTCTCTTAAGCGCCTGTCACACTGAAGTAGTTCTCAAAACGTCCTGCCCCGTCATAAAAAAAGCGTAAAACGGGCTAGAACGTGTAACCCTTGGCCAAATAATGCCTCGATGTTCTGGAGCACCCTTCCCGTCCAGGAGGTTCGTAAAAAACTGTAACAAGTTGCCACTACGTCCACTCCGCTCGCAGACAGTTTGAGCCCGTTCGGCAAAATTTTCAAGAACGTACTTAGAACTAGCTCAGTGTGATTGGGGCATTCGGAGCCAGTTGAAGCCAGCTCGCCTGTAAGAGGTTTTGTGCTGTAGGGGAGACCGGGGCACATTGATGCCACTTTTTAAATTTTGGCCCCTGGACTTTTTGCTTGTGTTGGTTGAGCCATCCTAACACATCCATTTAGATACGTAACAGCTATCTGAATACCAAAAAAGTGATAAACTCACTTTTTAGGCCTCAGTTATTTGAATTGTGATTAATCAAAACTGGTACCACCGAATTTACATGTGGTATTCTGGCAAGGTAGCTTACCAACAGAGGTCTCTTCAGTAAAAAGGTGAAAAGTTATCCTGCATCTGTTAAAAAAATATTTAGGATGGCTCAATGTGAACGTATGTTCAATGTGCCCCGGTCTCCCCTACGTGGAGACGGATCGAACATGACCGCGGTAGCTTGTGGGTGTCTGCTCTATTCGCCTTATCAATATCTCAATTCGCCTTCTCTCATTTTGTGTTAGTTAATACCACTTAAATCATGTTCCCGTCACCTGGTGGCGCAGGTGACTCGTCTTTATTGATTTTAGTACCGTGCGCAGAACTGGTTCCAGGCCAGTTCGGTCTGTTCGATCTGCAGCAAAGATGGCAGCAAAGTTCTAGCGGACCAATACACAGGAAAATCCACGTAATTGGTGCTCCATCAAGAATGAATGGTCCGCTACACGCATTGAATTGGGCGGTAGTGACACCTATTGGTCAACTGACTGACAGCTCCTATTAGCTCTATATCCTTCCGAACCGGTCTGAGATTACAGCGCGAACGCGCCTCGAGCCAGTTCGGTTGGATTCGGTTTGGATTCGTTCTACACGATAAAGATCATCGAGATTGACCTCGAACTGGTTCGACGCCGGCTTCAATCGTTCTCCTGTGAAAAATGCTAATACTGTTAGACCGGCAGCCCAGGGCCTTGAGGGTAGTTGAGCGTTTCAATGGTAGTGGATCGAAGATCATCCGGCAGGCCTATATTTATGTTCTTTGTGATCAACGTGGACGAGCCTCACCGATGGTGCAAGTCTGTTGAAAGAGTGGCCTACGAGTTCTCCCATATGACGTAACTATTTTCACTGGAAAATGGGTTTTTCACGTTAACTGTGTGGTAATCTCCCATTCTCCTGCGAAAACTGGAGAACACGCGACGTGAACCGTTTTACGCGGAGGGGCATCAGATTCGCGACCGAGGTCAGTGATATAAAACCCAGGTGAGCAGATGGTCCATGGACCATTTCATTTCATGAGTGTACGATCCAGACTAACGGTATTTTGGTCAATGACAGTTCACCTCGTAGGCAATTCAACGGTCACCGACGTGACAGGTTTTCACTTATTCAGTGCTGTTTCTGCAAATTTTGAAACCACAGAAAGATGTACATTGTAATACCCTGCATCATGTGCGATGTCACGTCCGTGACGCAACCAATGAGGAACCTGCGTGCCGGAAATCCCGATAGGTCGGCGCTGCGAGCAGTGCGACCAAAACGACGTCATTGACGTCGTTTTATGTGCTGACGCTACGTCATGAAAAAATCCGCTGTACATTTTCTACAGAAAAAATGAGATAAAGACGTTGCCGAAATCGTCATCTATGTCTTCATTTTAAGGAAAAAAGCACCGCAAAATGTAGACATTTTCATCTGCTACAAGATGGTGTAAATTTTAATGCCAGGCGACCGAAACAAACGGGTGCTTTTCAGACCAGAAATAAATGGAAATAACGTTAGAAACAAGAAACTTCGGTCGCACTGCTCACAGCGCCGCGTCGTGACGTTAGTTCCTCCGGTTCCCCGCAAATAGAGCTCTAATGGGGAACCGGCAAACAAAAGGAGGCGCTGATCATCAACGTGGGTAAAATGCAAGTGCGCATGCTTTTGCGATTGTTGAACGTCATCGGGTGACATGCGTCATTCTGACGTCACAAAAACTGCGTCATCCACAACCCATGACGTCGGTCATTCGCCTGTCATTTACGCTAAAATGGTCAACTTTATCGATTAAATTCATCATGTNAAGGCACCACGGCTTACTGTCCCATGCGACGGACGTGAAGAGCCGGGAATGAAATCCCATATGGCCCGGGCTGGATTCGAACCCGGGACCTGCCGCTTGCCAAGCGGACGTGATAACCACTAGGCTATCAGTGACGCAGTTCTACCCACGTTGATAGTCAGCGCCACGTCGCGGATTGAGTTTGCCGGTACCCCATTATGAATCACAACGAATTTAATTCATACCATGGGCATAGAAGGACACAAGCTTGACATGATGAAGGGTTTATTACATCTTTCTGTGGTTCCAAAATTTGCGGAGACAGCACTGAATAAGTGAAAACATGTCACGTCCGTGACCGTGGAATTGCCCTCCTGCCTCAACACGTCTGATAAGAACGATTTCGTTGAATTAGGCCTAGCATCTGAGTGTGAATATTCGAGATGGAACTTAAAGCAGGTGTGATAGAATCTAATGTTCCCGATATCGGATGTCCGCTTCTTTTGTACAGAGCCATCTCGTGACAGAAGTTCCTGTCTGTTGAGGTTGGTTCATACTTTACGCATTGCGCGTTGCGCAAGGGGTTGGTGTAAGCGCGCTTTGCGTTTCGCTCAACTCGCATTGTACGCCTTCCCATTGGTTCACAGATTCAGTGGCATCTAAAACGTGGCAGGATTCAGACGGAACACCGAGCCAAATCACCGCCTTTCTCGTGAAATAGTTCCAAGAATAATACACATGTACTTCATTGTTGCTAAGGTATTTTGCTCTTTTCTACAACATTTTGATTTATGACTTTGTTTTACATCTGAATAACGTTGTCAATATTTTGGTATAAAATGAGCGAATAAATATTTTCACAAGATTCTTGTGAAACCGGACAAGCATTGGTGCCAGACGGAGTCGTTAGTGGAGCCATCATAAAATGCGGAACGGAAATAATGGCGATTGGAACGAGATTTTGCCCTGCCAGAAACGGTANAGTGATTTCTGGAGGCCATGATGATTATATCTTGTTAGGCATAGGTTTACGAAGACATTGTGTAGTTCTACAATTCATGTATTGTGAGTTAGCGAGAATATGGAACCTGATGCTTTGTTCTGGAACTCCCATCACTGCTCTTACAAACTTGACGCTAGGTGGCGATATGTGCAATGACGTCAATCATATCGCCACTAGTGACGGTGGTATGTTTCCATCTTGAAAAGTAGTGCGCGCGCGGAAGGAACAGAAGAAATTCTTCTGTTTGTGAAGCGGTCACCCCATCACTCGTTTTCTACGCTTACAATATAGATCGTTGAAGACAGGAAAGGCATAGAGTGATACAAGCAACGGTTGAGTAGATGTAAAGTAATAATAAAGTTATTCTGTTTCATTTTCGACAAGGTAAATACTGTTTTCTGCAAATAGGCCTAATGCCATTTTGAAAAAGAAGTTCTCATCACGTGATAGACTAGCCCGCCGACGATGACGTCAGGATTTCAAGATGGCGATTTAGTATCGATGGCAGTGTTAAAATTTTCGTCCAATTATCAAAAAAATTCAACGCTGTCGTGGAGTATGCTGCTCTTACTGAGCAGGGTAGGCGAGCCGTTCTCGTATATGTATGTTAGGAACATGACATCATTCCGTTTCAGATTTAAAGCGCTACTGTATGCATTATATTTTCTATATCTCGCGGCGGCCGACGTGACCTTTCATAGGCAACCTCGTTTATGCATGCTATTTATTTGAATGATCTAAGTTACCAATTAGGCATTGAGACTGTTGCCACACATAAAAGAATGAATTGACGCAGGGTAGCTTACTCGATGAAGGGTTAGTCACGCCTATAAATGAAAGGATGGTGGCCATTCTCATTTTAATTGGGTCAGTGACTTTATTCCGATGATCCAAAATAAGGGGACCTTCGCTGATTGGCTAGTCACTACCAATACATCATGGGTCTCAAAGGTTGGTGACGTAGGCTGCAGTTTTACTCGCATGCTGCATGCTTTTTGCATTGATTGTGCATGCATGCATGCAGTGCAGTGTAGTTGTGTTCTACGTCATCGTCGGTAGATTGTCCGCCATGATGGTTTTACAAGTCAATGTAACCATATGAACCAGACTCTAAAATTGGAAATTACAAGAGTCTGGTGGCACGAGACTATCAAAGGATCAGTCTAGCCGAGCTGTTACCCCTGCATGGCTTTGTATGTGTTGGGCAGGACACCAGTCTTATCGCGTTGGTTCCAGATTCCGCCGCCAGGGGAGGGATGCTCATGCATATAGTGGCACTTTAATGACCACTAATCTTCACACACAATTAGGTATCTCTGCTGCGTTTTGTCTCAAATCAGAGACTTTGCGTCATACCTTATTTGGTATCACTCCAATCGAATCTTTGGTTTTTCGAAAGAAGTAATGGAAATATCATTGTCATTAATGCTCCTAACGAACGTTCAAACTATGAAGTTCAAGTTTACCAATTACGTGAGAGGTGCTATCGAATCACCCACAGGTCAAAAATGGGCGGAAAAGGATGTATGACACACCAAACGTACAAGTTATACCTCGCATGTTATTCAAATGATGGACCAGAGGGATCCGACAAAACAATCCACTTTTTTAACACTTCTAGTGGCAAGTTCGAAGGTAGACTTTTACTACCGAAAAGTGACAGGTGCTATCGAGTTAAAAAGCCATTTGTTCAATTTGGAATATACGGAAAGGTATTCGTATATTATTGTGCCATCTCCAAAAAAATTTTCGTTACCGTGTACGAAACTGCAGAAATAATTAAGAATGGCCAATTTGAGATCCTCGTCAGAAATGGTACCTCTGTAAACACTCTAAGTGGCTTCACCATTTGGAACAGCAATCTGTACACAATCGATCCCCCTCATATCATTGCCTATCGTAAAGAATTTGACTACAGACCTGCAAAACACTTCGTAAAATCAAGAAGGGTGCTCCAAGATCGGTATTTCCATTTTAAATGTGACCCCTGGGGTGGTATGATGTACATATTTTGCGTACCAGGACCGCATGCCGTTTTCTTCATACCATTGCCTAAAAATCCTCTTGTTCAGAAAACATCTACCGGTAGTATAATATTTCAGGAGGTCAGGAGTCTATTTCATCCCCCCTGTAAGCAGACAAATACAGTTTATTTCTCGATTCATCCGCTAGATGGCTCTATGTTATACTTTATTCCGCGATCGTCGCAGCAGAACATCGAAAATATAACATCAGTCGATGTCTACATGAGAAAGGGTGTAGCTTAAAGGAGCACGGTATTGGATCTCAAATGCGTTATTTGACTGCCGACGTAGAGGGAGCCTCCTAGCGGCAGTAAGACGAACTACAAAAATGCATTACAAAATGTACGTAGTAAATCGGGTCAATTCGCCGACACGTAGTTAGCCCCTGGGTTGGAGAGTGGCGCGGTGGCGCCAGCTGTCGAGAAAAAGTGGCAATACCGTGCTCCTTTAATGTGCCACGATATTTCAATTTTTTGTCGATAGCCGGCGCCACCGGCGGTGATTGCATCATTCTCCAATACCGTAGTCTTGCCTTTCGCCCCAGTACGTGTTGGAGAATGTATGATTACAATGTAATGCATAGGGCTCACTCAGCAGTGGGGACGAGGTCCGATCCCCCCCCTCCGAAAAATATAGTACATGTACTTCTAACACTAACATCGGCGAACTGAACTAAATACAGCGTGGCTTTAAATTTTTGCTTTGTTCTCCTGGACTTAGACAATGAAAGTTACCGCCAGTTGCTGGGGGTAGGCTGGGGAGGGGATGCACTGGGTGCAAGTGCACCTCCCCGCGGCAGTAAGAGAATTCCCCTGCAGGCAAATAGGGGGAAAAATCACACTTGTAGTTGTGTAAATTTTGGATAAGAACAGCGCTGAAATCACGTCTAACAGTATACCTACAGGCGCGGATCCAAGGGGGGGCAAACCCGGCCCGTGCCCCCTCTATTTTGTGGAAAATCTTTAAAATTGACCGGGAAATTTCGGAATTTTGAAAAGGTGTTAAAATTGACCGAGGTTTTCCATGATGTGCGCCGGCTGTGCCCCCTCTTTCCCATGATTCTGGATCCGCTCCTGACCTAGACTCCAAAATTTTCGGGCGGGCGGGGCACCATCCTCCACAGCGGCACCTTTGTTACTCTTCAGCATACTATGCAATGAGATCCCAGCACCAATATGCTCAAACAACTTCTCGAGATAATTTCAGAATGTTCCTGCGGCTGACTACAGCGGCGAATCCACTCTCGCGATTTGGGCTTGAGACAGGGTTGCGGTGCCTTGCGATCGCCTTATATGGCAATCGGAAGTCCTAAAGGCCCCTTCACACCAAAACCGCGCCGCCAGACGCAATGGCGAAAAACGACGCACGTTCACCGGCTGGGAAAATAAGTTCAATGGATTTTCAATGAATGGGTCACACCAAAGACACGCGGCAAAAAATGACGCGCGCCCTCCGCCGCGTCGCCACCCGAAATAACTTTTGTAGTCATCCAGTGTGCTTGCCCCGAAAAATGCACGTCTCCCGCAGCGTTTCACGCGGGAGGTTTGACCCCTGTATGTGGGCGTTCAACGCGCGTTTTTGGTGTGCAAGGACCTTTATATGGTAACCGCAAGGGAACGCAACCGCGTCTCAAGCCAAAATCGCGACAGTGGATCACCCGCTTATGTGAGGAAATGCACAAAATTTCATGCCTAGTTCACAGGAGGAGTTCCACCTTCCCAAAAATGTGCACCTCCCCAGCTCAGACCAGTCTACGCCCTTCAGTTGAAATCAAACTACCTGTACTATTCGCCAGTGATCTCTACTGCGTGACAATGTCGTTTAAAGGAGCTCGACGTCCAAGTTGTAAACAAACTGGTTTGTTTACCAACAGTGGCCAGCAAACTAGATATTCCTCCGTGAAGGTGGCAGCACCAGTAGCGCCCCGTGATCGTTAGACTGGTGCCCGGTCCAATGCAACTCACTCACGATATTCACGTCAGTACATATCACCGACAATAGGTGGCAGCACTGCAGGCGTCGCGTGGATAGAGAACCAGTGAGTGAGTGCTTACAACTTGGACGTCCAGCTCCTTTAAACATGGTGCACACCTACGATTTTTTAGGAGACTGCCCTTCCGACTGCTAGAGCGACTGGAGATTTGCAGGATTTGTCGCCCACTCTGCAGCAGATCGTTGCACCAAGCGACCAGTCACTGTGTGGTCGCCCGATTTATCGTATCTCGTCTCATATCTGATCGCTTCAGTGGTCTCGACGAGCGACCTCGCACCCGATGGTTGCCAGCGACGTCGTGGTCGCCAGTCTCGTCGGGGGCCGCACGATTTTGGTCTCAGGCGTGCGCCATGCTTTAAGCATGTAGCACACTGGCCGCCAACTTCGGCGTCCAGAGGCGTTTTTTCGACGCCGATGTCCGAACGCCAGAAAAATCCCCAATGTACTACGAATGGAATCTCGAGAACGCCGCCGGACGCCACTGAACTCCCCAGCCTACGCCCCTGGGTGGTGAGTATCCCCGCTTGTCACGCAGTAGACCATGGAGGTATTATTGAGATAATACCTCCATGAGTAGACCAAGTGTGATAGAATCTACTGCCCCCACCCTCCTGATGTCCCACTGCATTGTTTGTCACAGGATTAAGGGTCTTGGTCTCTGTAGAGTCCAATTCAATGGTGTCGCTTAATCCGAAAATGTATTGTTGTGGGACATCACATATCGGGTGACATTGGATTCTTTTACACTGGTTCGATTACCGGCCGTGGAAGTTGTCCTACTTCTTTTTTTCTCCAGCTCTTGTTTCAATGAAAGATGTGTTGGGTCCCCTGTTTAGAATGTTTCGCGGACAGTTTTTTTAAATGAATTTTTAGTTCC
>NMRB01001874.1:34883-47452 GCA_002633025.1 Notospermus geniculatus | reverse complement strand
TATTTTTTTCCTAAATTATTATTTTTCATTCTAAATTCGATTTTTTCAATTTCAGCCGCATGGCGAAAATTATTACCACCATGCCCATAATTATTTCCACCGTGCCCATAATTATTTCCGCCGTCTGGCGAAAATTATTTTCGCCGTGCCCATAATTATTTCCGCCGCCTGGCGAAAATTATTTCCACCTCGCCCATAATTATTTCCGCCGCCTGGCGAAAATTATTTCCACCTCGCCCATAATTATTTCCGCCACCTGGCGAAAATTATTTACGCCGCGTGGCGAAAATTATTTTCGCCGTGCCCATAATTATTTCCACCGCGTGGCGAAAATTACTTACCACCCATTGGTTGACGCAGTGAATACCAAGGTCACGCGCTGCCATTGTATTTCAATGCACATGTATCATCAACAAGGCCTACCAGCAGCCTGTCATCACCAAATCTGCTTGGCTTGCTGTGTGTGTGACGTTGTGGTCGCGTCGGTGGGAGAGATTGTTACATGGTCCTTCGCCCTAAGCCAAGTACGGAGCAGACATTTTGTTTGCATTGATACAAAGGCAGCGTGTGACCTTGACATTCATTTCCTCAACCAATAAGTAATTAATAATTATGGGCGAGGTGGAAATAATTTTCGCCAGGCGGTGGAAATAATTATGGGCACGGCGAAAATAATTTTCGCCAGGCGGCGGAAATAATTATGGGCACGGTGGATATAATTATGGGCATGGTGGAAATAATTTCCACCATGCGGCAGAAATTGAAAAAATCGAATTTAGAATGAAAAATAATAATTAAGGAAAAAAAATAAATATTCAGAAAAATAATAAATATGATACTTTCCAGCCACGGTATGCTCGAGATAATTTCAGAATTTTCCTGCGGCTGACTAGGCCTATGTGAGGAAATGCACCAAATTTCATGCCTACTTCACAGGAGTTCCGCCTTCCCAAAGTTCAAATTTAGTATCCCCCTCCCCTTGGCAGCAGTCACAGCAGCGCATCTTTCTGGCATTGTGTCTATGTATGTATTTTGCTAAGAGTTTCAACCCCAGTGTTATTCCACGCTCTCAGAAGCTCATTCCAGAGAGTTTCCTTAGAGTTATTCAGCATTTCCAAAATGCAGTATATTCCCCCAAAATTGACAAAAGTATCATGCAGGTGTCTCTGGAACATTCATTATGCAATATCAGTATGGTTGAAGGTTTCATTATGAAAGAAGCGATGGTTTCATGGCTACACTGGGGTCATTTCATTGAAATAATACTTCGTTTTCCAGTCCATTGCAGTGTTCAAATATTTTTGCACACTACTTTACCTCCTTATATAGGGAGACTCTAGTTAGGCCATGAGCCTCCTTGAGAATCCCCTGTTTATTCCACTGTATTTCGAATTTCTTGATGAAATAAAATATATGTTTAAAGTAAAGTAATATGCATTGAGCGCCACGAAAAAAATCATGGGGTGGGCAGTTTATCGGAAACGCGAGTCGGCTGCTTTGTACATTCATACCCAAATCAGACACTCGATGAAATAAAATATGATAACATTGAAAATTTGAAACCTTTTCGTTTTCTTCGTCGGTGTCATTGCCTAGTTAACCCGATCCATTGTGCTCACATTTCTAATAACACGCCTTGAGCTGCCACACCCCTTCGCTGTACAATATTGTGCGAAAATTGAATAAGACTTGGTCATTGATGACCATGTCCATGTACAGTGGTGTGAATTAATATTCGAACAGAGGGAATTCAGCAAAATTTGTCACTTCGGTATTCCAATATCTATATCAAAAGTATTTGAAGTCAGTCCTAGATATGCACTCCTCTAGTCTGATATGTTTTCGCTGAATTCAGATGCTGGATATCACGAAAGTGGTGAAAATATCGATATTTGACATATTGGAAAATATCAAAGACATCAAACTTGAATCACAGGTGTATCAATATCAACTTTTGTTTCCAAACGCTCTCAGGTAATACCCCCATTCAACATGTTGTTGCAAGGGGAAAAAATTCCACAAAATATCCAGACAAAATGGTGATAACAGCAAATCTCTAGAAATGTCAAATTTCGATATTTTCGCCATTCTCGTGATATGCAGTATCTGAATTCAGCGAAAACATATCAGACTAGAGGAGTGCATTATAGGACTGACTTCAAATACTTTTGATATAGATATTGGATACAGTGTGCCTTTAATGAAAAGCTGAATTCCCTCTGTTCGAATATTAATTCACACCACTGTACACTTTTGCAGATAAAGTCGGAATATTCTGATAATTTCCATTCATTTCCAATAAACGTTTTTCTGAATTATTTCTGTGTGTGGGTCGATTTCAACGATACTTCATCAGCTGATGGGGACATTACGGGGGCAATGGTTGCTGTGACTGGTGCTGAAAGGGTAAATGTCGTCCTGGGTATATACAAAGATTACCCACGATCTCAATCTTCACTAAAACAATTACCCTGGGTGTAGTTTCAGTAGCCGAACATCACCCAGCTTCCATGGCTTCCGCAATCTGTGCCTAGGAACGAGTGCTATTTAGAAATCCCCTGGAATCTCGCGGTCTCGCGCCGCGGTACTTGTTGAGTGTAGCTGTTCATGACATTCTTCAGGCGGTCACGTGACCACGGGCGAGACAACCACGAATCCAGGTGTCATCCTACGATGCTGGGTGATGTTCGGCTACCGAAAGTAAACCCAGGGTATTGTTTTAGTGAAGACTGAGATCCTGGGTAATCTTTGTATATACCCAGGACGACATTTACCCTTTCAGCGTGACTGGTGTAGTTCTGAGACCAGTGCGTCGTGGATAGAGGGAACTGTCTAAATTTTGGTTTAAAAAAATACAGCTTTTGAAAATGTTCTACACAGAACAATGACGTAAATAACTGAACCGGAGGCTGCTTATAGTTGCTAGGATTTTCCTGATCTGGAGTATCCAAATGTTAGACTTACTAGTTTCTGCCTGATTTCTGCCTATCAATATCTCGGAAGCTACTTGATATTTTTGCAATGTTAAAGGGACTAGGAAAATTTTTTCAAGCTTCGGTTATTACAAAATGCTAGTCTTTCATGATAAATTCCCACCGTCAATTCACTTTTTCAATTAAGTGTTAACCGAAGCTTGAAAAAATTTTCCTAGTACCTTTAATGCATTTCATGAAGGGGTAAATCCTAGTGAGTCCAAAAATGGTCCTAACTCAATTTTGATCAAAATGTGGTTTGCTAGGTTTTTCCAGACCACGGCAGATGTACATGCATCCACTGCCTCGAGACCACGTGATCGTGGAGACATACTCTAATTTCACGGAAATAAGACAGTTTCTTGATATTCAAGCCAAGCCCACTGCATAACTTTGCACCTCATGGTTGAAAGGTATCAATTCAAAAATTCCCCACGTTCAGCGAAATATCTTTAAATGATATGGGAACCAAATTTCATTGAATTATAATGGACAGTTGTTGAGAAATCAAGATTTGAAATTCGATGAGTTTTTTTTTGGGGGGGGGCCACCCTATATACGGTATGTTACTATTAGGAGAAAAATTACCCATTGGAAGAATTGAATAGAGTCTATCAAGATGGAAGAACTGGGCACAGCCGGAAACGCGAGTATCGGCCAGGTTGAGGCCAATGAGTATTTCCAGATGAAGCTTGCGTTTAAGTACCTGACACAAATTTGGTCAATATTGGTCATCATGCTCGGGTTGCCAAGCAACGTTATGGTCTTCCTGGTTGCTATAAAACGAGGTAACCGAAAACAATCGACGTGTACGTACATGGCTGGGTTAGCCATCGCCGACAACATTGTGCTTGTCAACTTTATTTTTCAAGCCTACCTATTTTTCTGGCTGAGAGGTGATGTTTTTCCCCACCAGGGACTGGCGTTTAAGTGAGTACTTTACAAGTCGTTTGAAAAACTGCCGCAAGGACATAATGTACACTGTTCACGGCAAGATTTTTTTAAACACATTCACGTGTACGTATCAGCAGGTATAAGGGAGGTTTAGAAATCAAACGATAAACGTAAACGAAAACGACAACGTTATTTTTGTACCGAAAATGCAATATAAAATCTGGTTATGTGTAGTATGAAAAATAACGTTGTCGTAAAGTTTGATTTCTAAACCTCCCTATACAGTTTAATTGTTCTTTTATCAACTTCTCTATGTTTTTCTATGAAGGCTGGTTCCCGAACTTCTCCTGTTATTAGGGAGGCTTAGAAATCAAACGACAAACGTAAACTTTACGACAACGTTATTTT
This sequence comes from Notospermus geniculatus, assembly GCA_002633025.1. NCBI lineage: Eukaryota > Metazoa > Nemertea > Pilidiophora > Heteronemertea > Lineidae > Notospermus > Notospermus geniculatus. The sequence continues at coordinate 43,178 of NMRB01001874.1, read as the reverse complement.
TCATACTACAGATTCACCAGATTTTATATTGCATTTTCGGTACAAAAATAAAGTTGTTAACGTTTACGTTTATCGTTTGATTTCTAAACCTCCCTAGTGAAATATAGGCGAGGTCGTTTGCAGAATATCTGTCAGTCACATGACCTTCTCCAGTGTCAGAGAGGGGAAAGTGACAACGATGAGATTCGAAATTTAATTTAGTGGCACTGCAGCTTCCCGTCGGCCACTTTCATGACTTGACCCTGAATTTCAGAAATTCAAACAAGCCTATGTGGCTCTCTCGGCATTGCAAGTAATTTCTTAGAGAAACTTCTCTGGATTTTTTCATCTAGAAAGAAGTAAGAAATAAAGTGGAAAATAAAGCAAGGTTCATTGGCACACGGATCCGATCCGTTTCCAATCCGTTTGCCCCGCGTTTTCCGGATTGCATAGTTTTCTTTTTATACTTAATGGTTCTATACATACTCTAAAATCCCAGGGTTTACCTTTCCTTTAAGAAGTGGGAAATGTTGGAATTTTGCGCGAATTTTTCAATTTCTCAAATCGGGAGAAAAGTTTTTCCGATTTTGAGAAATTTTCTTAAAATTTTTCGGGCGATATTTCTGAAAATCGGAAAAACATTTCTCCCAATTTGATAAATTGAAAAATTCGCGCAAAATTCCAAAATTTCCCACTTCTTATTTTCCACTTTTATTTCTCCCTTCTAGGTTTTCATTTTTCATCGCGGACTCCTCCGGGGTAAGCTCAGGTCTCTTCCTGGCAGAGATGTCCTTTGACCGCGCCATAGCTGTCTGGGCTCCGATGAAGGCACCCATCTTGTGCAGCCCGTCACGTGCCAAGAAAGTCATGGCAACGACGGCCTTCTTCACATTTTTATCCTTCGTTCAGCTGATATGGGTCCAGGAGTACACTATTGAAGAAAGAACAGGTATTTATAACAAACATTTCGGAAACTGTTTTTAAGACCGCCCCATTGAGATGGGGCGGTCTTCCTTGTTTTTATTTTCTCTATTTCACCATCCAACTGTGGTTTTACCACGATAACTCAAAAAATACGCCACGTATCGCAGCAAAACTTTCAGTAATTTTAGATATGCACATTACATTCCAGATCCGATTTTGGCGCGAGGTTTCCAGCCGATATCTCCGCAAAGGCTGGGTCAAATTTGACATACCATATACTTTGTCTTTCTTGTCGGTATCTTTCTGCTATCTTCATTTTTCGCGTAAGGCCGACATAACGGATCCCTTTCTCAAAACCCATTTCATTTCGCCATGGTGTTCAGTGCAGTTTACACGTGCGCGATGCATTGCGTCATTTCAAAATGGCCGCCCTTTCGGCCGTAAACACAAACTGTGATTGGTGAGAGAACTTTTTTCTGTCACGTTTATAGGGAAAATGACAGCTATGATGCCTGAAGCGGCAAAAAAGTCAAACCGATTGATGTATGGTATGTCAAATTTGACCCAACCGTTGCGGAGATATCGGCCGTAAACCTCGCGCCAATTGGATTTGGAATGAAGAGTAATTTCGTATTTCGTGCTTCGTGTTTCGTCAGATTTGCGAAACCTCACTAATACCCGCTGTTGTAAACTTCGTTCCAGGTATGGCAGTGATAGACTTCAAGACACCAGAAATTCCCATTTTGGCCACTATTTCGATGTTCCATCAACTCATAGTGGGAACGATTCTGCCCTTTCTTATTATCATCGGCTGCAACATTGTTATCATCATCGGCGTCAGGCGCGCAGAAAATAAACGTAAACAAATGACTGCGACCTCTAGCGGTGACCAAACAAATATGAAATCACGTGATAAAGAAAGCAAGTATATGACGCGCATGCTCGTGATGGTAAGCCTCGCGTACCTTTTTCTATCGATACCAGCGCGAATGTACAATATGTACGTGTCTATCCCCTCTATTATTGCTATGTACGACATGTCGGACTTACACTGGTTTCTGCGGTCTAAGTTTGAGTACTGGACGCTCGCATTACTTTGGGAGATGAATTACGCAGTTAATTTTTACATGTATGTAATTGGAGGAGGGAGTAGGTTTCGTAATGATGCTAAGGAAGTCATTTCCGGTTGTTTCGGGAAGAGAATTTTGGGCTGTAATTAAAGCTCCTGGACTGGGTTCTTCAAAATATCGTTATAGCACGTGACGCAAAATGGGGAACCGGAGGAGCTCACGTCACGACGTGGCGCTGCGAGCGGTGCGGCATGGCATTAAAAGGGGCTGTTCGTTTTTGTCACTTGAGGAATCTGAGTTGTGATCCTTGGGAAAACGGAGAAAGCTATGAAGCTGCAAATTGCAGTGATTATTGTGTACAGCACAACAAATAATCCGTACAATTTGCAAGTGCATAGCTTTTTCCGTTTCCCCAAGGATCACAACTCAGATTCCTCAAGTGACGAAAATGAACAGCTGTACATCGTTTTGTAGGAGATTAAGATTTCTGCATTTTTCGGTGGTTTTTTCCTTAAAACGAAGAGACAGGATGGCGATAATGGCGATGTCTTTATCTCATTTTTCCTGCAGAAAAATGTACAGCTCATTTTTTTCATGACGCAATGTCAACACCTAAAATGACGTCAAATGACGTCGCTTCGGTACAACCGCTCGCAGCGCCGACCTGTCGGGATAAACGGCACGCGGGTTCCTCATTATGGCCATGTCGATTTAGAGGAATCGGAGGAATCAGAGGAAAATATAGTCAGCAGCCCATCGTCACACACAATCACGCGACTATCATGTGCTAAATATATAAACACAACCACGTGGTCCTCAGTGTTAGCTTTAGTGGAACGTGCAATTCGGCCCTTTTCTCCTAAACTGCTGGCTTTCGGCCCTCAGGTCATTAGAGTCGAGAAACTTAGGGCCGTATTCAAAAAGGGTTTTAAGACTTAGACGCGTGTAACTTCGTCAAATGCATGGTGGAAGTGTGTGCATTTAGTGAAGTTACACGCGTCGAAGTCTTGATCGCGCAATGATCACCCTTTTTGAATCCGGTCCTTAAACTTTTTACTGTGGCATGACCATTTTTCACCCATACGACTGGCCACAAGCCAAGAAGTCAGGCCAGTGCACAGGTGCTCACAGATTTATGACCAGGACTTACTAGTATGTCATTGTCTGATCAACATAAGACCTTACATTAGCACTGCTCATTTGAAGAAAAGATGAGATTGACAAGACATTCACTTAAGGTCAGGATCACTTCATGCAAGTGTGTTTACCATTTGGTTAGGATAGGCCTACACTCAGAAATGAGACATTTTGTTTCGGGGTTAGAGGGTGAAAGGATTAATTATTTCCAAAACACTTCGGCACGTGGGTAAAACCCAGTCTAAACTTTTCATTCACTTTGATGGAACCAATTTTACCCCTCATATTCCCGTGCGCAAAGGACTTCAATTTTTCAAACTTCAAACCCTCCCTGCTCATTGATACGCGAAGTGTAAACAATGACACTAGTATCATTCGATGCAGAATCACATTCTCTACAAAGGGATACAGCCAGTTTTTCAAAACTCCCCTCTATGTTTATTTTATGATGATTTTTTGGAGAGTCTAATTTTTTCTAATACACTCTGTAGTGCTATTTTGACATTATCTCTAACCTGGCGTTAATTGCAATGAACTACATGTAACTCATGGTGATAACGCCACGGTAGAACTAACGTCACGTTAGCGCAAAATACTTTTTTGTACTGTACATGCGGGCCATCCAACAAGCACATGAATATTTACTGTCATCGTCATCAGTATCAGACACGCAGAGGATAAATGGAGTTTCAGTTATCTCTTCCACGGCCAAGACCGAAAACTCGGTATAAGTTAGGCGGCAGACACTCGAGAGGTTAAGAAACCGCTCCGTTAACGATAGGCCTAACACTAACGCTAACGCTATTTCTGACGTACATCTGCAATGTAAAAAATAACGTTAACGTTCGTGTTACCATTAACGGAGTGATTTCTTAACCTCTCGACTGCCACTTTCTTTTGCTCATAATTCAGTTATATTTGGTCTGTTTGAGCTGAAACCACGTGCAAATGAAAGAAGTCGAGAAGTTGAGCGCCTTTTCGCGCGCCTTTGCCATAAATATAGAATTTGGAGACATTTTTTTTTCAAAAACAGAGCGGAGCGTCGAAGTGCGGTGGAAACAGTCAGTGGACTCAACATAGAAGTGATTTGAACGCCACCGCCGACGTCTTATGCTGGTGGGAAAAGGGCCCTTAAAAGATCGCATCGCCATCTTCTCCAGTAAAGCCCCAGTCACATGTCCACTCCGGGGCCCGTACGTCGAGTAAAAACAGACATTTTGGCCAATTTCTACGGTGCCCAGTTTGATCCAGCCTGCTTTCCGCCTATCTATTGAGGCGATTTCGGCATGATTCATCTTAGATCCGAGTTTCAGTCTCTAAAATCCGCAGCACGGGGCCCGGTGCATTTGTGACCTGGGCTTAAACGAACACCGTGCAGGGAACATATTCATACAACCTTGCTAGCTTAGTTGGTTGCTAGTTGTGTACATTGGCCTGTACAAACTGGGCACTTTAGCAGACAACTAAGCCTAGCAAGGTTTTATGAATATGGACCCAGACCTCCACCAGTAAATCAAAATCTGAAACCATTAATGGCCACTATCAGAATGATTTGCTTTAGCAACTTTATCTGAGAAACAATCTCAGCGCTTCTCTTACAGAGTTGTCGCGCTCGCCCGGATAGACCTAATATACCCGGACAATAAGCGTAGTCGTTGGCCTAACCGGGCGGTAGCGAAAACTCACCTCAGCTCCCCGGTCTGCCTGGCTTTCTGGGGAACTCTAAGGAGCAGCTCATTCAGCGCATCACTTGATCCCTTCAGGGAAGTTGAGAATACAAAGTGGTGACACTCGGTCTGGGGTCAAATCCGTGTCCTTAGTGGCGACTTTATAAGTGCGTCACCATAAATAATCGCTGGATCCGTCATCTCCACGAAATGTGCATTGTACACGAAGGATTTTCCTTTTTTGTCCTGTTGATGCGAAAAGTTATGTGTCAAAACATTTCAGCAATTTATTTCACTAAGAAATGTAGGCCTTTTAGGCCATCGCAGGTGAGAAAGTGCAGTTTGAATGGGGAAACTCGGGATTATCGATCGTCGGCCGTGACTTGCCAAATGGAGGTCAACATGGCGGATGTATCCTTGGCGACGGAAAATATACCGGAATTCGCTCGACAGGCACAAGCCACCAAAATATTTTCCTTCCGTGATAAGAAAGGGTTTTAGGTGGTTATGTTGCTCACACATTTATTTTTATAAAATCATCTTCCAAATATCCACTGACAGCGTCAGCTCATGGCGACCCGAGTCAAAAGTGTAAACATTGAAATCGCGTTCGCATTTTCCGGCGGCTGCGTTTACGCATTATACTGATTACTTGATTATTATTTTGTGATATTTCGATGAAATATTTATTCAGGATTATAGATATGTATGGAATATTGTCAGTCAAATGACAAAGGAATAGGAAATCACTTGGGTTCACAACAACCCCCTCTGAAATTTCGGCCAAACATGTAAACTTCGGCGATAATTTTACGTCACGGACTATTTGTTTTTATAAACGCCCGTTCACATCCACGTGCAATTTTCGCAGGAACTGCAATGGATGATATGTAGTTTACGTGACCTATCCGCTGAATATGCCCACTTTCCAGCGAACCGATGAGAAACACTACAGTGGACCCAGGTCGTTCAGTAGAATTGTCACACAAGTCTTCCACTATAATTTTCATCGTCGGTGGAGNTAAAGCATCCTAGCTCCCACTATTTATGAGGTGTGGGTCGAAGTCCATTTTTCAAGATGGCTCACTGGCGGCCATATTTGACGTCGAATCTGACTGAAATTTACCATATATTTTTATGGTACCTAGATATATATTTTGACAACGTTAAAACATCCTACCTACTCCTATTTATAAAATGTGGGTCAAAGTCCATTTTTCAAGATGGCTTCCTGGCGGCCATATTTGAAGTCCGATCGCGTTGAAATTTGGTGCATTCGTGCAGGGTGCCTAGATATATCTTCACACCAAATCACAACACTCTATGTCAAATAGCAATGAAATGTGCCACCAAACAGTGAATTTTGAACTTTGACCTCTGTGACCTTGAAAAGTAGGTCAAATCAAAAACCCGGGATTTATGTGATGAAGTCTCACCAGAAGAACCCACCATAAAAGTTTCGTGGTTCTAGCCAACAGCGTTCAGGAGATACGGCTGAAAGAAGGTTTTCACAAAGCGCCCCCTACAGGCCAGAGTGTACAAGCAACAGCGCTAAGTTTCGGTCCAGAGATAGTTTTACCATAGGGTACCTGTACACACCAAATTTCAAGTTTGTAACCCAAGCGGTTTAGAAACGTGCCACCCCTGTTAACGACGACGGACGCCGGACGACGGACGACGCCGGACGACGACGTACGACGGACGACACACCATGAGAGAAGCTCACCTCCACAGAGGTGAGCTAAAAAGAAGGTTTTTCTATTTATTGGACAAACATCGTGCCATATGCTCACTGCTTACATTCAACAGTAGCCCTGGACCGCTTCACCCACTCACCATGCACGCCGGAATAACGTAATAGCCCTACGCGCCAAATAATAGTGAGTTTAAGAAACCAAACGTTAACGCTAACGCTAACGCTAATTACGTCAAAATGACATCACCCCCAGAAGAAATACGACGAATTCATTCGGTGTGACGTCAAAATGATGTCATTAACGTTAGCGTTAGCGTTAACGTATGGTTTCTAGAAATAGTGAGTTTAAGAATAGTAATAGTGAGTTTCAGCCATTTCACAAACTCATCATAGAAAGGAAAAATTGTTAAGAATTATAAATTCTAATATACAACCGACATCATATTTCGTCACCTTCTAAGAATTTTATCGTTCAGAAACCGATATACCCAATCTCGTACCCAGAGATTACTTACGCTCGGCCGAGGTTGACGCTCGCTACACTAATCTCTGGAGACGGCTAAGCCCTACCGGTGGCTTCTGGAACCAAAATGCAGTGCAAGTGCGTTACACACGGCGCATGAATATATGCAAATTTTTGACCGCTTCACTCCAAGTGCTTTGAATTTTCCTCAATAAATACAACAGATCCCTCGAAAAACCTTTCTAAGGACATTTTTGTGTGTAACATTTTATACATGTACTCAAGTCATTTCAGTGCATTTGTGGTTAAAATTCGGTCTAAAATTGCACGATACCAAAAATCACACCTAAGGCGTGAAATGGCTAGCCGTCTCCTGAGATTATGGAGCGACCTACAACCTCGGCCCGAGCGTAACGAATCTCTGGGTACGAGATTGCAATATACCCTCCAAAAGTTTTCTTCAAAAATTCTCACAGAAATAAAACAACCAATATAGAGTATGACTGCATGCCAAATTTGAAGCCCGTCGCTCCTTCAACAACTGAGACATAGCTGAAAATATATCCAGACATACACAGACAAGCCAGACAGTGTTGAAAATAAGGGTCACCTTGTGAACCAACTACGAGAAGAGATACGGCACCACTAGTACCATGTACCCCGAGTCATTAGGCTTTTTTCACTATAATGCTCTGCCTGTGCTTATGCCCTTTAGACCAGCCCCTTTTACGGGAAGGCGTACGATTGGTTGCCTGGTATTAGTGGGCAGGCGACACCATTCAGTGCACAGAACGATTAGCGACCCGATTGACAGGCTTAACCTCATTCCAAGATATGCGGGCGGGACATAATTGCTTTGTGTTGAGCTCGGTCCAACAGCGACCACCTGCTGGGCTGATTGCAATAGGAGCTGGCAGCGAGTTGACCGATGGTCACTACATCTATAGTGACCCCGTGCAGCAATCACGTAGTAGATGTCTTGTACATTGGCCCGCTAGAACTTTGCTGCCATTTTTGTCGGCAATATGCGCGGCAATTGACATCATGTCAAGTTATATGAGCTGAGGCCGTGTCTCGTCCATCCTTGAGGAGGGGAGGGGGTTCAAGACACGAATTGATACATGCTTAAAGCATGGCGCACATGAACGACAAAACCAAGGCGACTGCCGGCGAGACCATCGCTGGCGACGTCGTAGGAGACTTTTTCAATAGGTGTCACTAGTGGTTAAAACTACTAGTATTGAAATGAAACTCATCTCCCGGTCCTACCACTTTCCCACACAGAAGGCGTCCATTGTATTAGGACCGGGTTTCGGTGTGCTGCCCTCTGTTGAGCTGGCGTCCCCATTCCCGCACAAG
>NMRB01001874.1:0-34747 GCA_002633025.1 Notospermus geniculatus | reverse complement strand
AACCACGACAATTGCGCCAGGCATGACAGAAGATCAGCGCGCCCCTGTAGAAACCCACGTGGCCTCTCGTGACGTGTTACCTGCCGCCACCTGTCAATCATAGTGCTTATTATAATATGAATGGGAAAAGGGCACTGAATGCTCACTCTATGCGCCAATGTGAAAAAAACCTATTGCATTTATCACACACTCAACTTTTCATCCTGTAGAGTGCTGCCACCTATCACACAAAATAGGATTTATTCCTCTTCACAATGCGATCAACAAAAACGCCCACAGGGTCTGTGCGGCACCACAGAAAATAGGTCGATGGGACATTTTACCATGTTTGTGAATAACAATCAGACTATCCCACCAAGTAGGCCTATGTTGTGTCTAAGATTTTGGTATATATTGAAAAGTAGGTACTTAATACCCGAAAATTGGCCGCTAACAATACACTGGCAAGAATAGGCGAACTATTCGGCATGGGAAAGTATTGAACGGCGGACGTCATTCCACTTCCATCACTGAATAAGTTAGGACGGTGCGGTTCGGAACGGATAAATTCTTGCTATTTTTTGTTGTTTCGTTGGATGTTGATTTCATATTTTTCTCCACAAGTGACGCGCTGAGGATATAATTTTTCGTTTAATTGTTATCGAACTACCAACCACAATTACCACAAAGTCCAGAACGAAATTTTAGATTCAAGGACTGTGATACTGGTGTTCGTGATCGTGGATAGCACATTCGCGGATAAACTAAACATATAGGATTTGTCAGCCTGTTTGGTGACGTAATCGGTATTTTTTTGGCAAACTTGTGATGAACTAAGAGGTGCTCAAGTTGAAAATGAGAAGAACTGCGGAAGAAATTACAGGTGGGTACTATGAATGATAAAACTCTATTTTTTTCGTGGAAAACAACATGTTTGTGGCAAATGTGATGTAGGCCTACTTGCGGAAATTATATCAATACGTTTAATTGATTGACATTTTCGCAAAGAGAAGGTCCACAATTTTCTTATAAAAAAAAATTCGTAAGTTGGGATCTTTTCACAGAGTCGGCGGAGCGGTGGTAGTTAAAATGCCGCCGACGGGATATCATTCCACCTTTGCTATTTTCGAGACTGTACAGATGATATATCGGGTGGGGCAGAAAAACGGTAACACTTTTTTAACTAGAATAATTCAAAAACTCTTGTACGTATAGCTTTGAAATTTTACAGGTAGTAAGATAGGGATGTTTGACAACTCCACCCCAAATTGCAGGTCCATAGCATAAAAACTGTGAAAATTATGACATTTTGAAAATTTTCGGTCAAGACCAGAAATGCCGGTTTGATATTAATAATTAATTACATGTACTTATTAATATTAATAACCAGTCAATTATTGCTGTCAAAAGCAAAAATTGCTGTCTGATAGCCATAATTGACTATCTGACAGCAAACTTTCGATAGAAAACTGTCACGTGGAGAGGCGCCTTTTGTTTGATGACAAGAACGAAAAAATTATGTAAAGAAAAACAGATACAGGGCTAGGGCACATACATATTTCAGCAAGTGCCTAACTTTTTTCAGGTCATGGTTGATAAAACCGACGTAAGACCACGTCTTACATGTAAGCTATAAGATAGAAGTTATTCGTAGAACATATTGGCAAGGATGGCACTCAACCGTGTCGACGGAGATAAACAGTGTCTTATAATTCATAACTTTCTGTGGTATTCACAACAGATTATGCCTAAATGTTATAAACACGACTATTCGTGTGAATGGCTACCTAGGCTTCAATGCATTCGTTGATATAGAGATGACGTGCAGTATACACGTATACACATATATCCAAGTTTCGTTAACGCGTGTCGCCAGACAATAGGGAGGTTTAGAAATCAAACAATAAACGTAACCGTTAACAACAACGTTATATTTGTACCGAAAATGCAATATAAAATCTGGTTATGTGTGGTATGAAAAATAACGTTGTCGTAAAGTTTACGTTTATCGTTTGATTTCTAAGCCTCCCTAATAGCAGGGGAATAAGTAATAAGTAGAGAACAGATAAGAAAGTACGTAACATCCAGAAACTGAGTTCATTTTTAAGGAATTATTCCGAAGGTGACGTCAGGAGCCAAGTATTCGGGAACATCATTCACACGTCCACTAATATGGTGCAACTGCTTGTAGATTTTCAAACACTTAACCGTGCATCCAGAGCGTTTGACATGCTTCCATTAAATTTGCATTCGTTAAGCTTGTACAATGTGAAATGAAGAATCGATTGAATTTAAGTGAATGCATACTTAAGTCACTTTACTGTGCCACCGAATATGTAGCCCATTAGATGTTTCGGGATTTGTATTTGTATTTGTATTTGATTTTTCCATCTGGGCCGAAGCCATAGCATTATTGGCCCTGGTAAGTACGGAAGAGGCCATCTCAAGCTACTCATGTTCCTCACTTGGATGGGGTCTTTTACTTGCCCTTGTAAAGACACAAGGTACAAGGCACCACGCTTACTGTCCCATGCGACGGACTGCAGAGCCAGGGATGATTTATCCCAAATGGCCCGGGCTGGATTCGAACCCGGGACCTGCCTGCCTGTGGAACCTCTCTACTAAGGACACCTTCGGGACTGACAAATGCTGTCCTTAATTGAGAGGTGTCCTGATTATAGAGGTTGAAATGAATAGAAATGGTCAATTTGGGACTGAACTTCGGTGTCCTTAATAGAGAGGTGTTCGCCTGGCAGAGGTGTCCGTTAAGGGAGGTTCCACTGTATTCTGCGTGACAGTACCAGATATCACGGATTGTTCATGAAATCGGCTAAGGACATGCATTGATGTGTAGATTTCATGTACAGTCATGCACATTAATTTATCTACACCTGATACTTTGAGGTTAGCTTTATCTAATGGCATCAACATTTCCTACAAAACACGAAAATCTCAAATTATCACAATTTTGATAATCTCAAATATCTCAGCAACCAATCAACATACACGTCATGTATTTTGATGAAACAAAGCCTGAAATCCTTGGAAAGTTCCACTCTATCACAGCTGCAACAAAAACCAAATATTACATAACAAAAAGTTTGATTTTGGTGTTTTTTCTGATGAGCTATTACATAATTACGATATTTTCAAATTTCCAAACTTTTGATGCAGAAATATGACCAACAAGATATATTTTCATGTGGAACAAACCGTGTTAAAATCGGCCCAGTAGTATTTGAAATATTCAAAGTTTCAGATGTAGATAAACTGATGTCCACGACTGTACATGTATTCATTGAGAAACGGAACTGAGATATCGATTCACTGCGGGCTCACCAGCTCCCATGGGATTTCGGCGGTGTGTTATTACTGTACTTATCACCAATGCATCATCGTGGACAAAAAATTGTGAGGTCAGTCCTCGAAGTGAGAAGAAAGGACCTCCTCGACAGAAGTGGTAATCAAAGTAATTGATCCTCGTGCTTATCACGTATAAGGCCACATAAAAAATTACTTGTTTAGCGTCCACCTCTTCCAATTTTTTCAAGTAGGGAGAGGGCTTTTTCTTTTCTTTTTACATGGTGGCATAAGTGGCATCCTGAGAATCTCAGGTCATTTACGGTCCTACCCTGCCTCAATGCCATCCGACCCCGTTTCGTTGGATTAGAGGGACATTCCCTCATGTGTACCCGCCAATTGGTAGTTCACAAATAAACCATGCAATGCAGTGGGGAAATGCTACTTGATGTAATAACCAAACATCGCGCCTAGTGCTACAACATCTGCACATATATCTGGTGTAACTAGTTACCGGATACCAGGCTCATAGCATTGCATCTCATTCCATAATTTATGCATGTTGTCGAATGATACCTGTCCCAAACACATGAACTATAGTTCATACCTTCGTGTTTTGAACCCATTGGTACGTACTCGTTATCTAGATAATCCGTGATAATCATTTTGACGCGAAGTTAAGTCAGGAACAATAAAAAAATTCAGCGAGTTTGTCAACGAATCGAGAAATTTTTACAGCCGCCATTTTGGGAATGATCAAGACGGGATACAAGCTTCGCTGTGATTGGCTCAATTCGGCGGAATCCAGTGCTCCGCTGGTTCCCCACTAAAATGGCATGGATGTCGCCAGGTTCCGGATCAAGCGCGTGGTTTTATTTGACAGATTTTCAAAAAAAATCCAGGTCGGACGCATTTGTTCTCAAGAGGGCGGGGACGCTAAACAAGTAATTTTGTTATGTGGACTAATGTTTGGTTGGACCCGTGATAAACTACACTCGACATCTGTAATTACAAGAAACCATAGCAATCGTCGAGATCCCCGTTTCGTTTGGACTACCATTACCTGACATTCAACATATCATGACGAGTTTTATTTTACCACGAAATCTATGAACATTGTGGGAACTTCCCCGCACTCAACCCACAAAACTCGACGAGCGCTCTTCAGCTCTGTTTGTTATTGTGAGGTGACGTGTTGCAAATGGCCCCGAAGGAAAATAATAGGCCTGCACCACTTGGAAATCTGTGAGAGTTTTGAAGAATTGAATTTTCGACAAACATTTTAAAGGTCCTACAGAGCTGGACAAGTTCCAGAGAACGATACTTACACCATGAGTTCAACTTGAAGGGAGCAATGCAGAATCATGATCTCGCACAGCTATTGTTTTCGTGCACTCTCCAGAAAAAAGCAGGTGCACTCGAGACTTAAATATTGATGGCCAGCCCAAGTGTTGTACCGGGAGGGAATGGCATTTTCAAGTTGGCAGGCTATACAGGGTGGCCCAAAAACGCACAAGCATACTTTTCCACGACCTACAAACCAAAACTGCTGATAGCAATGGATGGAGAATCTTTCTAGCAGAAAGAAGACACCAAGATATCCCGATTCGGTCCAGTGGTTTGAGCTCCAGACCCTTTTTTGTAAAGCCAAGTCGAGGCCCTAATCGAGTAGCTTGTGATGCGCTCCTCCGTACTTAGCAGGGCCAATAATGCTATAGGCGGAAAAATGAAATACAAATACAAATCAGACTGAATTTGCAGTTTCGCTGGAAATTCAATGAAAAGACCTCAGACTTTGCTCCACAAAAATGGCTCTGGATCTAAAACTACAGGACCGAATCAAGGTATCTACATGTAGGTGTTATTTTTCTCCTAGAAAGATTCTCTGTCCATTCATACCAGTGGTTTGAGACTGAGTGTAGTGGAAGTATGCTTGTGCGTTTTTTGGGGGCCACCCTGCGTATGTTCAGAACACAGGGAACTGTGAAGTGAACTACGTGTTATGTTTCTAGTGGGCGAAAGGGTTTTTGCACTCCAAATGCCGATACGACCACGCATGGTTGAGTCACATGGGAGCGTGAATGCGTGACGTTTAAAAAGCCTAAAGATTGCAGGTGTTATGACTGCTGGAAAGGGCTAGTAGGCTAAAAAGGCCAAGTTGAAGAGGCTCTCTCGCCTTACGAACGGTAATTTAAAACGTCCCTTTAAAAAACATGGATGTTGTATAAAGATGTAACACTTTTGATCAAAGAAAGTGTTTGATAAACAACATCCCATTAATTAGGGCCTATTCCTTTACATATAAAACGTTTTAATACGCTTGATGAAAGAGTACATAGTTTGCAAAAAAGTTAAATAAAATTGTTTATGTATTTTGAAATTTCTACAACGCGTGAACAAAAAGTGTTACATCCTTGTTGGACTCGAAGTTCTTCAGGCGGGATCGTCTCTATAAAAGGCCTAAGATAGGAGTTGTCATGACTGGAAAGGCCTAGTACGCTACAGAAAGGGGCTGTTCGTTTTCGGCACTTGAGGAATCTGAGTTGTGATCCGTGCAGTATTTGTTGTGCTGTGTACTGTTCAGAATAATCGCTGCAGTTTGCAGCTTCATAGCTTTCTCCATTTTCTCAAGGATCACAACTCAGATTCCTCAATTGACGAAAATGAACAGCCCCCTTTAGAAATACATGTATACTGTACAATGGGATTTGATAATATAAACTATTGGCTGGTATTCATAAAAGTTAGCAAATGCTTTTACTTAAGATTTGTACAGCGAGGTCCAATGTAAATGTACTGCAAAACGTGAAGTAAAAGCATTTGTTGCCTTTTATGAACACCAGCCTTTGTGACGATATTTAAAGCTAGAAAAGAACTAATTCGATCCCCGCCTCTGGGGTAGGTTGGACGGAATCTCACCACACCTGTTCAATTATGATAATGTCCCAATCAAGTATTCATAACTTACTTTAGGGAGGAATTGACTCGTGCAGGCTATTTCCTCTCTTTAGAATTTATCTGAATATCAAATATACGCCGCAGGCTTTCATTTCTTTACGTATTATGCCGAATTCTTAGAGTAAAACTCGGAATAATGGGGTATTTTATCGGGTGGCCAAAAAAATGGCCCCTTCCCCAAAGAAATTTTCAATAAATGCAACGCAATGAAATCCGGGGTCCGATATTTTAGACGTGCAGTATGGATTTAACCAATCATGCACACGCCGTCTTCGCGTATATATCAACAGGTAAAATTGGCGTTTGAAGTCGAAGACCGATCGATTTCTCCGCCAAAGTTTGGCCGAAACTTCAACACCATCTCCGTAGCTATACCAGTGAATCCACTGAGATGATATTGGTGACATTTCGTAGGTATATCCTCCTACAATACACAGCAGGGTGCCACACATGCATTTTCTACCGGTAAAATCCGTTACACCCGTTTATTCGGCGTTGGAGCAGAGACAACCGGAGACCCTCCAGTTGTCGTCACGATTGAGGTGATCACGCGAGTAATCCTCGGTAGTATAGTGGTGAGTATCCCCGCCTGTCACGCGGGAGACCCGGGTTCGATTCCCGGCCGGGGAGGTATTTTGGGTTTTTTTTCTCCGACTGCTCTTGTTTTAATGAAAGATGTTTGCGTACAGTCATCACCTGTTCTGTTTGGCGGACTTTTTTTTATCAAGTTTTAGTTCCTTGCCTATTGGCAGCAGAACTGATCAATCAGGCAAGCTTCGGCACTACCTGTCGATCACTAGGCCTACCACTATCAATTAACTGTCAATCACCGTCGTCGATGAAGATGCAGTCAGGGCCATATTTCTGATAGGGCGAAATTCATACCCCCAACACAGAAGGGAGGAACATGAATTTTTTGACATCCTGCGAATAAAGAGCGTCCGATACCTGAAGAGTAAACATAAGAAGAGAACAGACTCTGACGTCACAATCGAAGCATTCACCGCCGTTGCGGGGGGTCGTCACGGTAACGCAACCATCCATACGTGACGTCATCACGAATGCGGTTGTCAAGGTTTTTCCTCTGACGTCACAGCGTCACTGACGACTCATGTCAGAATTAAAACTTGACTGAAACGCAAGACTCCATCATGTAAGGACATTAAGGCCTTCAAAGTAGGTGACAATCGTTCCATACCCGGCACAGATACTGCCAGTCATATTTCCTTTAAAAGTTCGAAAATATCGTAGAGTCGGCTTAAAGAAATCACGGTGAGCATTCCCCTCCTTATATCTACTGAGAGCTAGGGCTCACTTCCTTCGAGTCCAGTGATAGCCGAGTGGGTATCATGTCCGCTGAGCAAGCGGCAGGACCCTGGTTCGAATCCAGCCCGCGGGCCATGGGATTAATCATCCCTGGTCCTTCACGTCCATCACATCGGACAGTAAGCTGTGGTGCCTTGTAGTTGTACTTTGTTCCTTTGCAAGGGCAAGTAAAACACCTCATCACAGGTGAGGAACATGAGTAGCTTGAGATGGCCTCTTCCAAAATTACTGGGGCGAATATAATGCTATAATGGCTTCGGCCCTGATGGAAACATACAAATACAATACAATACAAAACTTCCTTCGTCAATGCGCACAAATATCTCAAGTTCTTGTATGCAACTAGAGCACAAAAGGCGACACACCAAATGATATCGTGATATAGTATTAACCGGGGTCTTCTTCAGGCTGGCACTTTCAAGTCGAGCTTCCCCGGTTGGGGTCGAAAATTTGCTAAATTTCTGGAGGACGACTTCGGTAATGCCTAGGTCGCATATCCACTCCGTGGCCCGTACGGCGAGTAAAAACAGACATTTGGACCAAATTCTACGGAGCCCAGTTTGATCCAGTCTAATTTCCACTTATCCATTGAGGCGATTTCGGCATAATTCATCTCAGATCCATGTTTCAATATCTAAAATCCACTGCAAGCCGCTGGGTGGGGAAATCGTACGGGGCCCCGTGGATTTGTGACCTAGGCTTTACTATATCAAGTTCTTGTATGCGGTGAAGAAGCACCTAAACCATGATTACCTTGGTATGATGTTTACCACCAATAAGCTCTTCAATCTGAATACCATTCTTCTGGTACACGTATATATGATTATGAATGTAATCTTTGATTTGATGTATAAGATCACCAGGTGCATCCCGCCCCTCCGAAAAATCGAAGAGTTAGTCAAATTGGTCTGCCTTTCTTCCGCCTTGTGGTCGGTTTTGTAAAATTTCTGAATGGCCCCTTACATTAAGAATGGCCTAGATTAGGTTTTTGTATATGATTTGTACGCTTCGACAGACAAATCAACGTGTATGAATGGTACACGTTTTGAATGCTTCCGACGACGTGGTATCATGTCCTCAGCGTTTAGAAATAACTAATCGCCTATACACACGATCCAATTTTTCATCCAATTTTTGGGAAATTCAGATTCCGGGCCTATTGGGGCCTCAGTGTATAAACCCACATGTAGGCCTTTATTGAGCATATTCAGAAAATTGGATGAAAAATTGGATCGTGTGTATAGGCCATTAGACAAAATTTTAATGCGCCCGAGTACGAATTTGGAAACGTTTCTTTTGAAGGGCTTTTATATTTACGGTTGTATTCTTCCCTAATTAAAGGGCCATTGCTGCAAGCTGAATTTTCCCTGTACCTGGGACATAATTAGGCCTACTGAACAAATTAAATGTATCCTCCTGATTAGTTTCCTGTCAACGGGCTACATTTAGTATTCAATGCCTGCGGCACAGCACACGCCAACTCGAGCGTCAATTGAACAGGTGTTAACAGGAATCAACACCAAATATTAAAGCAGTTTCGGCTTCATCCTTGGCGTTCAAAGGATTGAACTTGTGCTTTTTGCTCCATGCCCGGGCACACTACCATATAACTTTTTTTCAGGACTTTTCTACCTGGTGTAAAAAAACCGCTTGGCAACGCCGAGCTGGCGCGTAGTGACTAGCCGGCTTAATCAGATATTGGTTCATTATGACGTCATAACGACGTCACGCAGGGCATTTTTACGCCACGGACCGGAAGACAGGGACATTAGATTCTATCACACCTGTCTATGTAACGAAATGGTTTACCCCTTTAAGAAACGTGAACCACGGGTCTGTTATTACCCAGCGATTGCATTCTCTGCTCTTGTCTTTTGCGATGCGTTAAGCCAGGGAACTTTCCAAACCATGTTGTGAAGTTGAACGCCGGAGAGTGTTCAGTAAGCCGACATCAAAGTAATGCAAAGGCATGTGAAATATCTTCCTCACAATCTTGACTAAATAAAGAAAGGCCAACCGCACCAAGGTGATAGGCCTAGCTCATATTTGCTCCACACCAACACACGTGCTACGACAGGTAAATTAAAAGCTGTCACTCTTTGATATAATCGTATCATAATCTGATACCAAAACAACCTAGGCATCAAAATTCCATTATAGCGATCATATACAATCCGTACTATTTATCTAGGCCTTTGGCAAATTTTTGACACTCAATTAGGTGGTGTGTACACGTAGTACTATAGTACGTTTGAGTCATCTGGAGCTCGATGGGCGGACCTTCGGTTGTCAGGCAGACCTTGGTATTGTTGGTGAAGTCTGGCTATTGACATGCGTTTTATTGACAGGACACTTCCAGCCAATCCCATGCCTGTGCCTGTGTTCAATTTCAATCAAGGTCTAGTTGTATGTTCAATTTCAAACCAAGGTCAGCTGGTTAGAAAACAATGTGCGTTGGACCGTTTAGAGTGAACCCTAAGTTCATTGTGGTCTGGGTTACTAAGGGTTTGATTGACATACGCCCATCGAGCTCCAGATGACTCCAACGTACTATAATATGTTACTATTGATGTCATTGTACATTCGGAAAGGATATTTCAGATAATTTTCATGGCTTTGACGATTGTCACAAAATTGTTACCAGGTTGCCCGGCTATTTTTGCCGTGACGGTCCGTCCGTGCTCTAAAACTTCTCGCGTTGCTACGTTCCCACTAGCGTGCGGTCCGTTACGAACGTCATGATTGGCCATTCGTAGCTGATCGTAGAATATTTGTTTACTTCTCTGAAGTTTCCCGTTTGGATACGAGGTGATGCGAGTCCTTACGTTCTGATGCGCTTGAATGCGATATGGTCACGATTGGTCAATTTCAGGTGGCACGAATGGCGCCACGATTGAAATCGTGGTCTTAATCGTGAAGTAATCGCGGTGATCCTATCAGATCTTATCACATCTGGGCAATCGTGACATTCGTGTTGATCGCAGAAAATTCCCACGTCTGACCTCAAGGTGTGATAAGATCTGATAGGATCACCGCGATTCCTCCACGATTAAGACCACGATTTCAATCGTGGGGCGATTCGTGATAGTGGGAACGTAGCATTAAAGGGGCACTGTATTCCTTCCCTATCCTGCACTAAATGCTAAATATACCCGCGTTAAGGAGAGACCTCTATTGACAATGTTGTCAAAAGGCAAAACAGAATATCTGTGTCTTGTGTCACCTCTATGTATTGTGTGAGCCAAATGTGCCTAAATGACTGACTGTTAAAACCCTATTGTAAACCAAGTCAATGAATTATAACAACAATAGACCACTTGGGCTGTTCTGTTTATTGTAGAATCAAGCGGGGTTCATTGCCACACGGATTTTTTCCGATTCAGTTCCGTCAAAAATCGATCAAATTGACTTGCAGTGTCGAATCCGGAAAACTAGGGGCAAAGGGACTGAAAACGGACCGGATCCGTGCGCCAATGAAACCCGCTTCACTCTGCTGGTTTATACCTTACGTTTCCAGCCCCTTTCCATACTAAGTACGCAATACGAAATTGGACTTCATTTCCATGACGTAATGTATTTCAGGAGATGGTTGGTACCACCTTGGAGGAATTATACTGGTACCATTAATATCGCCTGCTGCAAGAGCGTCTTTTGGTGTATGACGTTAGACCGATAGAGTTACAGTGTATATTAAACTTTGAAGTTTATCTTTCGTTTCCACTTCGTAGATACCAAGTGGAAATTTGAAAATTCAAGATGCATCATAACTCTCTCGGTCTTACATGATATGCTAAAAGACGCTGAAGGGACATTTGTGGTACCAACCATCTCCAGAAATACTACATTAGGTCATGGAAACGAAGTTGAATTTCGTATTTCGTACTTCGTGTTCCGTCAGATTTGCGAAACCTCTCTATTGTCATTGAGTCCGAAGAGGTAAAGCAGTTGTAAAATGGACACTCAGCCAACAAAGAGGGCAAATACTTTGTTTTTTATCCGTAATATTACGAATATTTCGCAACAATGACATACCGTGTATTACAATCTCATGTGACAACCACATTGTTATGATATTGGATCATTCGTGATACGTTTAGACATTTTCACATAATTTGCATAAATGTTTTGCCGCTAGGCCCATATGCGACTGGGAATTATTTTTAATAGGCCTGACTGGGCACGCCAAAGGATATCATTTCTTGAGAAAAAGTATACGCCCACTGTGTACTGCATGTAGTAGTAAGCAATGCACATGTTCACCAACATTCAGTGCAGGGGGCCTTTGCAAATGGTATGTTTAAAATTCAAATAAATCAGGTGTGAAAAGAATGGTGGTCCAAGAAGTCCGAGTTAGTCTGTTGTTGTAAAGTTATATTCGAATAGTCATTTCTGTAGCCATTTGCGGCAAAACCCAATGCGGCAGGGATGTTTTTAAAATCGACTGACCTGGCTGAATGACGAGTCGACAGCGTTGGGTCAGTCGACTTTAAAAACACCCCTACTGCATTGAGTTTTGCCGCAAATGTGCGCTTGGCTTAAAACGGGCTTTAGATTCCAGCGGGGTTCATGGGCGCACGGATTTTGTCCGATTCAGGTCCGTAAAAATAGATCAAATGGACCTTTGCGTTGTCGTATCAGGAAACTAGGGGCAAAGGGACTGAAAACACACCGGATCCCTGCGCCAATTAACCCCGCTCAAAGCGGGAGATCCACTGTTGCGATTAGGGCTTGAGACGGGGTTGCGTTCCCTTGCGGTTACCTTATATGGCAATCGGAAGTCCTTATAAGGTAACCGCAAGGGAACGCAACCTCGTCTCAAGCCAAAATCGCGACTGTGGATCACCCGCTTTAGGCCCGTTTCCACTATAGCGGATTCCGCGGCGGTTTCCGGCGAGCGGTGCGGTTTTCACAGGGCTTTGGATAATCCTTCGATGGTTTAACGATACAATGGCCTATTGATTATACCAATGCCTGTGAAAACCGCTCCGCTCGCCGCAAGACGCGGCAGAATCCGCTATAGTGGAGACGGGCCTTTACAGTGGTCTTCACGAGACAAAAAGGGCGGCTCTTTTTGACAGACCTGATTTTCTCCGGTTTTCTCCTGCTGTGGGCTATATCATGAAGTCGCCAATCATGTTTATAGAGCTAAAAATATATTAACCGCAGGCACATGAAAAGGTGGCACCTAGACCTATATGAATTTTTAATGCGCTGTCGCTATAACTGAGTAGGCACAGTATACAAAATACTGCCTATTTATGATCAATAACTTACTCACAGTTGCCAGCGTTATCTGGCTATACAGTGTAACAAAGGTACGATTGTTTAAGGAACATGAAATACATGCTAAACAATGTACACATCACACATATAATCTATTGTGTTCTAAAAAGCCTTGGATACAAGCGATTATATCTAGTCTTCGAGTAGCGATCTGAAATCAAACAATCAACAGTTTACCGCCTGTCTCTGACGATATAGGGAATGGATTACTTAACGGAACATGAATCGCCTATCTTTTCCTTTTGTTAGTGACTTTCTGTGGGATTGACATTATTTTTAGACCTGGTAATGTATAATTTTTAATATATTCGAATTTCCCTTTTGTTTTTTTTTTCAATTACTATTGATATGCTCACCTATGAGATCATAAGCCGGACAATAGTGAGGTTTCGCAAACCTGACGAAATACGAAGTAACAAATAAGAAATTCTACTTTGTTTCCATGATGTAATGTATTTCTGGAGATGGTTGGTACCACAAACGTCTCTGCCGCCAGTGCGTCTTTTAGTATGTCATGTAAGAACGAGAGAGTTATGGTGCATCTTGAATTTTAAATTTCCACTTCGTATCTACGAAGTGGAAACGAAAGATAAATTTCAAATTTTAATATACACAGTGACTATGTCGTCTCACCAAACCAGCGAGGATGGAGCTAA
Source organism: Notospermus geniculatus (assembly GCA_002633025.1). Classification (NCBI taxonomy): domain Eukaryota; kingdom Metazoa; phylum Nemertea; class Pilidiophora; order Heteronemertea; family Lineidae; genus Notospermus; species Notospermus geniculatus. The sequence goes on along the minus strand of NMRB01001874.1, from coordinate 21,245 downwards.
AATACAGACCTAAACCCGAGGCTTTAGGGCGGAATGANGTTTTTTCCCCAAAATCCGCAAGAAAATCACGTTTTTTGGTTGGCTCGGGGGGGGGGGGCAACTTCCCCTGCTAAATATGGCCCTGGTATAATCAACTGTATGCTTGACACGTCAAATATTTTCTTCTGCAGAGGCGGAGTCCGGACAGTGCTGCACTGAGGAGCGGGCAGCACACAGTTCCTACCACCACCCGTGTCCTTCCTGCCGTACAATGTCGTTCAACGTGATGCAACATCCGGTTAGGACCTGGTTTCTCGTCTTGTTTTTATTGGTGCTATATTGTAATTCAGGTAAAGTTTTTAACATCAGAATATCGCACAGGGCTTTAGATATTTTTTGTCGCAATCCATCGCTTTCTCGCCTTAAAAACTCCAAGTCCAATAAGATGTAATACTTTTAACTCATGGTTGTAGGAGTTTCAAAACACAAAAATAGTTTTTTATTTTTTACATACTCCTTTTTTATCAAGCTTATTAAAAGTAGTATATGTAAAGGAATATGCCCTAATTAATGAGATGTTGTTTATCAAACACTTTCTTTGATAAAAAATGTTACATCTTTATACAACATCCAGGTTTTTAGAGGGACCTTTTATAAATGTTAGGCGAGAGAGCCTCTTTAAGCTGGTAAATATTTCCACATTTGGGGAAGGCAACTTTTTTAAACCCACCGTCGAAATTTCGCTTGCTTGTTCGTTTCAGGGTGCTTTGTTGCCAGTGCATTATGTTCATATCCAAATGGGCAATATACGGATGTGGAAAGAATAAGAGAAGACATGAAAGTTGGTGAGTTAGATTCATTAGGAGAGTAACGACAATCTCCTTCATCCACAATACCCCAATTTCACATCTCCAGCGATCACAGCGCCCCAAGTTGTATTTAGACTGGTACCCGGTCTTCTGGGCAGCTTGCATTCGAAGACCGGTGAAAGCAAATGATCTACGGCGGATTCCAGACGAGTGACGTCATTCTACAGCTCCAAGAGCAAAATTGTCATGTGACAACCCGCAAACTTTTCCCTTTTAAAATCTCAAGAGAAAATGCCTCTTTTGGCATGTTTGAGCAAAAACAAATTTTCTCTTGAGGTTTTAAAAGGGAAAAGTTGCAGATGTTGGTCAGTCAGGCAAGTTGAATGTAATGAAGAAAGAAAATTTGAAATCGGACGATTTTTCAAAAATTGTGAAAATAGTGATTTTATAAAACGTCATTTTTCTCCTAATTAATTAAAATTGATTTTTGGCAAAACACCATGGTTCTATGCCCAACATGTTGCTACAGATTGGGTGCAAATACATGTACCATTGCTGTAGCTCCAATGGTTTTTGCGGTATTACCGTATTTAGGAAAACTTGCTGTCCTTTTACTTTCCTACAAGAGTGTACATGTACTTGAAGAGCAAGCTCTCTCGATTAATTTGACACAAGCAAATTTGAATCTGCTGGTGTTAAAGTAACCGAGAGAGCTTGCTCTTCAAGTACTTAGGTATACTTCAGGGTAAATGCCAAAATTATAAAAGATATTGACCATTTCGTAAGTGTAACAGTTTTGTTGAGCCAATCTGTATAGGCGAAAGCTGTGAAGTAGACCGACCAACTTCATATTTTTTTCTATGCTATACAGGTGATAAGATAAGAAAGCTCCAAGTGAATGGTGATAGCACAGAAATCACGTTAGCCGTGATTCCGAACGATTTCGTCAACTTCAACCCAACAACACGAGAAGTAACAGTGAAAAAAGAAATGGATGCTGATAAAGGCCAAGTGGTTTCTATAAAGATAACCTTCGCCTGCACCATCACTGCCTCAAAGCAAAAGGTATAGAATGCTCTATTTGTAACGAAGGGCGGGATTGTCCCCTTTACGAAAATAGGTCCAAAGAGAAGGCGAGCACAAAAATCGACACACAATATGATAAAGTATAAGTCAATTTCCAGAATATTTCGCAAATTTTCGACCCCCACCGGGGTCTTCTTCAGGCTGGGACTTTACAATCTGAAACTTTGTCTTTTCTAGAGTTTCAGATTGTAAAGTTCCAGCCTGAAGAAGACCCCGGTGGGGGTCGAAAATTTGCGAAATATTCTGGAAATTGACTTTATATACTTTACGAAAATAGGGAGGTTTAGAAATCAGACGATAAACGTAAACTTTACGACAACATTATTTTCATACTACACATTCACCATATTGCATTTTCCGTACAAAATAACGTTGTCGTTAACGTTTACGTTTAGCGTTTGATTTCTAAAACTCCCCAATGTCGTTATGGAGTGTATTTGGAATACAAACGGCTGAAATTCTAAATACAGATGAATACAGATGAATAAAAAAACGTGTGGGGCCCTGATAGTGTAAAGGTTACCGCGTCTGCTTTGTAAGCGGTAGATCCCGGTGTGACAGGGATCAAAGTCCCCCTGGACCCACCCAACCGAGGAACATGAGTAGCTTGAGATGGCCTCTTCCATACTTAGGGGCCGTCTCAAAATTACATTGATGCCAAAAAGACGAAGTGACTTCATCTTTTCCCTGACCCCCTTCCCCCCCCCCTTGAAAAGATGAAGTGGGCACTTGGCATTGGCTTCATCCATGTAGGGACGGTAGGCATGGAAAGATGATAAAGAAAAACATGTGAAGACACTAGTAAACCAAGAAAGCATATAAAGAAGTCATTCNCCCCCCCCCAGACGAAGTCACTTCTTCTTATTTTGGCATCGAAACAATTTTGAGACGGGCCCTTACCAAGGCCAATAATGTAATGGCGTCGGCCCTGATGGAAACATACAACACAACACTATTAAGAAACATGTCTTCTTATTTCAGATTGGAATCGAGCTGATGCTATCACTGATCGACGTCAATGAGCATCCCCCTGTTTTTGGCCAGTCTGTCTACAAACTCAATATCGGTGAAGTAAGTCAACTTAGATCTTTTTCAAGATATTTTCTCATCATAACTTTCCATTGATAAACATCAAGTTGAAATAAGAAAAAAGATTTGAGTCCCAATTAAATGTTAAAGCCACACTGTATTTAAAGTGATTACCTTCGCCGACATTCGTGTAGTGTAAAATGGTGTTTCAAGGTAGGACGCTTAGTGTACATTACGAACATTACCGAACGCTCGACTTCGGCAGCCTCGTGGTCTGCCAAGTTGAGCGTAAAATTTTTTATACACATAAGTCGGAGTGTATATCTGTGCTGTCAGCTTTAAGTTCCAGGACTGATTGTTTTCATATTATGCTACAGTTTTTTTTTGTCATGTGGCAGTCTCCTTGCCCACGCTTCACGATCATCAATAAACCTGTCATCCAACGCCTTTCTACAACCAAATTTGGCCATCGCAACCCCTAAAGAAATTCCCCTTCTTCTTTTTGACAGCTGACGCCGGTAGGTACCACTCTACTCACCACCATCCAGGCCACAGACGCCGACGTCATGAACCAGAACATATTGTACGCACTGAAACCAAGCGCCCAAGCGGTAAGTCCAATAACGACAATCCTGGTGGGACTGGGTGCAATAAGGCTTAATCAAGAGTGAGAGGGAGGGGGGATGTTGTGACCATTTCAACATTTCTGAGAAATTTCATTTTCTGTGCACTACTACCAAGCCGCTGAAAGCAGGCCCGGGTTTAGAGGGGGGCACATGGGGCACGTGCCCCCCGTATTTTTTGAGGGACAATGATTTTTTACTGCATTCTTTGGAAGAATCGTCTAGTATTTTCTAGTATTTCATGTCCAGGATGCTGGGAAATCGCATCTCAGAGCTTTGATTTTTCAAATTTTCCGGGGGGAGGTCCCCCGGCCCCCCCTTCGTGTGTCCGCACCTCTGGTATGCGCCAACTGAGGGCTTCGTTCAGGGTTGTGCCCCCCGTATTTCTGAAACCTGGATCCGGCCCTGGAAAGGCTACGAAAAGGCTTTCGACTTCGAGTCAGCTTCGGTACATGTATTAGGCTAACAAGTTAGCACTTTAACACCGAAGAGCCGAGATAACCAAGTGGTTATCACGTCCGCTAAGCAAGGGGCAGGTCCCGGGTCTGAATCCAGCCTGGGCCATGTGGGATTAATCATCCCTGGTTCTTTACGTCCATCGCATGGGACAGTAAGCCATGGTGCCTTGTACCTTGTGTCTTTGCAAGGGCAAGTAAAAGACCCCATCCAAGTGAGGAACATGAGTAGCTGAGATGGCCTCTTCCGTACTCACCAGGACCAATAATGCCAGGCGCGGATCCAGGATTTTTGGCAGAGGGAGCCAGGGCCGCCGAGGGCGGTCGTTACAGGTTGCTGCCGAAGTTGCCCGCGCGGACGGGGGTCTGGGGGCCTCCCCCTAAAATTTTGAAATCTAGAAGGCCGTAGACGCGATTTCCTGGTACCTCAAGTGTCAAAACAGAAGCTTTTATTCTTGCGTTTTTTTGCTTAGTATTGTCGCAAATTAAGAAAAAAAAATTGGTGGTGGCGAGCAGGGGGGTCACGAGCCCCGAAAGCCCCCTCTGGATCCGCGCCTGATAATGCTCTCTGGCTTCGGCCCTGATTGAAAAATACAAATACAAATAAGTTATCACCCCACACTATACCATTTAATACTGATCAGCGATAAGAAATTGTTGGAAAAGATCACGTAACTTGTTGACGTAAACCTATAAATCTCTGCGTAAACCTATAAATCTCTGTACGTACATGTACGTACATGTACATGTACACTCACAAAAGTAAAATAACTTGATGGTACCATAAACTAATACATGCCATGACCTATGTAAAATTTTAGATTTAGGTCTCCACCTGGAGACATTCGTACATGACATGTGTCCATGCATGCTTTTGTAAAGAAGTCATCTCATAGGCCTACACACCCGAATATTGACTTTGGTTCGGAACATATGGACGAGAGTTCTCATGGCCTTTTGTTTACCCAATCTCCTATACGCTTCATTAACGTCATGGGATTGAACATTCATGTGGGGGCGAAAACGTGTTGCCGACAGCTCTACCACAATATTATTAGCGACGCTACATGCATTTCTCTCATGAAACGTTACACGAGATTGTATGAGATTTTTTCGTCCGGGCTGAAGCCAAAGCATTATTGGCCCTGGTAAATACGGAAGAGGCCATCTCAAGCTACTCATGTTCCTCACTTGGATGGGGTCTTCTACTTGCCCTTGCAAAGAAATAAGGTACAAGGCTCCACGGCTTACTGTCCCTTGCGACGGACTGCCAGGGATGATTAATCTCATTTGGTCCGGGGTTCGAACCCGCGACTTTTCACGAGAAAATAGCTTTACAGAAAATCGTTTTTTATATTCATCAGTTTGGCCTTCGACGTCACAGTCGCCCTTTAAACTACGAATGTTACACTTGCAATAATATCAGACTGATACATTCCTGTTGTTACAATTACATGACTTATGACTGTCCTTGTGGAGAATAGGCCAATTAAAGAGGACCTCTCGCCTTAAGAACTGTACTTATAAAATCGTCCCTCTAAAAACTTGGATGTCGTTTAAAAAGATGTAACACTTTTGATCAAAAAAAGTGTTTGATAAAAAACATCCAATTAATTAGGGCCTAGATTCCTTTAAATAGACAACTTTGATAAGCTTGATGAAGGGATATGTAAAAGTTAGAAAAATATTTGTGTTTTCAAAATCCTACAAAACCATGAATAAAAAGTGTTACATCCTTATTGGGCTAGGAGTTCTTAAAGGTGCCTATCCACGTGAGAGTTTTCTCGCGCGAATTGGCTCTCTATGGGTAAATCAACTGCGAACAATTGTTTATGTCATTGGTCCCAGCGAAAAGGCACATCTCCACGTGAGAGTTTTCTCGCAGAAGTTGGCTCACAATGGGCAATTCAGCATTTTTTGTTCCTCTCGGTTTACGCTGGGACCATTGGCTGATATTCATAAAAGCTATCAAATGCTTTTACTTCAAGTTTTGTAGTGCATTTACATTGGACCTCGCTGTGCAAATCTTAAGTAAAAGCATTTGCTAACTTTTATGAATACCAGCCAATGACACAAACAACTGCTCGCAGTTGAGTTGCCCATAGAGAGCCAACTTGCGCGAGAAAGCTCTCACGTGGAGAGGTGCCTTTAGCCGTGAGGAACAAATAATGGTGAATTGCCCATTGTGAGCCAACTTCTGCGAGAAAACTCTCACGTGGATATGCGCCTTAAAGCGAGAAACCATCTTTAACAAGAGAGGGACATCGGAGCGATGTCAATGGTTTCCGATGTTTACTGTAGATGCAGGAACATGTATAATGTGTCACAGGGATATAGCTGCTCGCTAATTGTTGAAGATATGAACCAGTTCTGGTAACTGAGCTGCTTCTTCAAGGTCATTGCATAATCAGGAGTAGCATCCTGAGTGACCTAAGTACGTTGGTCCATAGAGNCATAGACAAGTACATGTGCATGTACTTGTATACTGTGCATTACAAGGCTATTTCAAAAGAAATCAGGTGTTCTGCCAAGCAGTACTATAGACCATGTGCAGGAACGGTGGAAGATCCTACCCCACCCCCGCCCCACCCACCCCACCACCCACCCACCCTACCCACCCCGCATTCCAACACTTGTGATTATCTCAATAAATGTATGTGTAATTCATAAATAAGAAAAGAAAACAGAGATAATATTTTAACGCATTGGGCTATGTATGATTATTGTTCAGGAAACACATAAAATCCATACAGGTTTGTCTCAACTGGACAAACTTTGTACATAAAAGACACAACAAAATCGCAGTTATAAAGGTTACAGAGGTCTGACAATGCCGGTGTCCAGCTTCTCCTGTTGGTGATGGTCGGCATTGCTGACCACACAGCAGGCTGTTGATATCTTCGAATAAAAGTCCTGACACTGACGCTTTTGATATGATAATGTTGAAGGAGCTAGATCCCAGTGGCAAAGCCACGTCTCTGTGACGTTACAACTGGCTTGGTGTATTAAGTCCGTAATGTTGTTTTTCACTTACAGAGCCATAACTTTTTTGTGTTTCTTTATTGATGTGTGATTGTTTAATGAATGATATTCCCCGTTTGACGATGTCTACCTGCATGTTTCTTCAACCTACATGTGTATAATATCCATTATGTTGTCCAGTGTACAAAATATCCATTACGTACATGTATATAATATCCATTACGTTATCATTTCTCCTAGCCTAACATCAAGGTGAGGATGTCAATTTAACAAAAGTTACATCAATTTTGCTTGGATTTTTCTCACCTTTGGTACAGCCATCACATTATAATCGGAAGTTCGTTTTTAAGTTACTGTATGTCAGTCAATATTTGTTTGCATGGGGAGGGAACAATGTTTCATTTACATGTAGTAATCTATCAATTTCGAAATTTTCTTAAAATGACATGACATTTGTTTGATTTTTCGGACGATATTTCTCAAAATGGGAAAAAAATTCTCCCAATTTGAGAAGTTGAAAAATTCGCGCAAAATTCCAAAGTTTTCCACTTCTTATTTTCCACGTTTATTTCTTACTCCCTTCGGAATAGTAACTCGGTTTCGACCAACCCACAGCTTAAACTTGTGCACGCACTTGGGGCGCGATGCGGTGCGGTGCGACTGGGGATTTCACCAGACCTGTACTTGGTCAATGTTGTCGAACCGCATCGCGCCTCACCGCAAGTTTGGATAATTTATACATTTAAAGGTACTGTCACACTAAAGTAGTTCTCAGAACGTCCTGTCCCGTCCTAAAAAGATCGTAAAACAGGATAAAACGTGTAATGCTGGCCAAATAATGCCTCGAAGTTCTGGAACACCGTCCATGAAGTTGCTAAAAAGAGTGTAAAAAGTTGCCACTGCGTCCACTCTGTTTGCACACAGTTTGAGCACGTTGGGCAACATTTTCAAAACGTACTGAGAACTAGCTCAGTGGTGATGGGGGTATAAGTTGCTTAATTTTGGGAGAGTTCAATTTCTGCAAGTGTGCACGCACCTTAACCCATCCAATTTCCCCCCGATGCGAATAGAAGGGGTCGACATCTCACGGAGTCTGTCGGTTCCTTTGACAGCCGAACTTAAACTTTTTTGCCTTTTCTATCGCAGGAATACTTCAGCATGCCTATGCCAGGGAAAGGAATCCTAAAACTAGTGAAAGCTTTAGACTACGAGAAGTTCAAGACAATGTCGTGTTTGATTACGGCGACGGTAAGCACACTTTAAAAATCTTCGGTTCACAAAATTAGCACGCCAAATGTTAAGCGCTTCTTCATAGACAGATTATGTCGATACTTTCTGTCAGCCAACTCTGGACAGAAATATCAAACGTCCATCCACTTCAAATTAAAAAGTCTACCGCCAGTCATTTATTACTAGGCCTATATGATATAATCTTTCAGTAATCCTTCCACTTGACAGCAGCTACTTCTGAGACAAACTTCCGGAAATTTTTCAGCACTCTCGGAATGCCCGTGTAACACTGTCCCAAAGTTGACACCCGATGGCCATACGAATTATGAAAACTTTTGGAAATCTTACTGATAAATGCCAGCCTGAAGAAGACCCCGGTTGGGGTCGAAAATTTGCAAGATTCTGGAAGTTGACTTTGGGGCCATCTTCACGCGAAATTCAAAATTCCATATTCGTGTGGCCATCGGGTGTCTAATTTCGGGACAGTGTGACACGGGCTGAAGCAACTGTCGTTTCGTTATCCACTAACTATAGGGCCGTATTTTAGAACGTTCCTTAAGATCGACCTTAAAACCATCGAGAACAATAGATTTACGGTGGACCTTAATGTTAAGGAATGTTCTAAAATACGGCTCATAGATTTTCTCTCAGATAGCAACTTCTAACACTAGTAACAGTGAAAACTGACTATCTACAGGGTGGGCCAGAGAAAGTGTCCTTCAAATAATTGTTCGAGGGACACTTTCTCTGACCCACCCTGTAGTGGAGTAGCCGCCTTTATGCTCTCTTTTCTCTTTCTAAGAGCATGTTGAAACAATGTAGTAATTATGTAAGTGGTGTAAGGGAGAATAAGAACCGCCTCCTCGAGGCTGATTCATTGGATTGCTAGCGTGTGCCTTTTTCGCCACCTGGGGGAGGGGATGGCTGGTATTTTGGTGAAGTCCTAAACCTCAGTTACTGAAAAACATCACCTTTTCAGGATCATCATCAAAAAGATCCCGGCACCCGCGGGCCTGCTCATTTAACGGGTACAGCAACTCTTTCGGTCACGATCAGGGACGGTGATAACAGGAACCCGATATTCATCGGGGAGCCGTACACGGGAAAAATCCCTGAGAGCGCTCCCAAGGTAAGTAAACTTAGTGCAACGGCGGTGTCTGAAACAACTGTGGTGCTGATCACCCATGATGGCTAGTTGCAAGTTGCACCGTTACGAATGTACCCTGAGTGCCGAGTGGTTATCACGTCCGCTTAGCAAGCGGCAGGTTCCGGGTTCGAATCCCGGGCCATTTGGATTCATCATCCCTGGCACTTTACTACACACTGTTAGAAATAACAGAGGATTACAGAAAATTCCTGGATCTGTAAAATTACAGACTTAAAGAAATGTTAACAGAGACTTGACTGGAGGCTGACCAAATTATATTTTCATGCTCTCAGAAAGCATCAAGTGGTTATGGACTCTGCTGCAGGCAATTCCTGTAAAATTCACATTACAACAATTTCTAACAGTGCTTGACGTCCATTGCATGGGTTATGCCTTGTGCCTTGTGCTTTGCAAGGTCAGGTAAAAGACCCATGCAAGGTACTCATAAACATGAGTAGCTTGAGATGGCCTCTTCCATACTTACCAGGCCAATAATGCTTTGGCTTCGGCCCTGAAGGATGGTATGTATTGTTTTAATATTACAGGACACTGCAGTAACAATGGACCGACCAATTAAAGCGATAGACGGAGATTCAGGAATCCTGGCCAAGATAAAGTACAGAGTTTCCGAAGTAGCTTCAATGCCGAGTTACTTCTCAGTGGAACAAGATACGGGGATTCTGAAGCTACAGAGGTTGGGTCCCCCGGCCGGGAAAAACGTTGTTACAGTGGAGGTGAGAACGGTTATCGTATATCTCAGATCCAAACTTTTTTTAAAGTGTTCGCAGGTGTGGTCGGCGAACTAATTTCCCTTTCAAGTATCGAGTCGTTATCACGTCAGCTTCGCTAGCGGCAGGTCCCGTGTAATGGTTTTCATTGCAACCAGCATGCCAATGCCTTCCAACAACAGATTGACGAAATAAGCCGCGACCTGAGAATGGGGGAGGCACCGATAGACATGTCGCTTTGTTTTTGAGTGTCCGCCAAACAATAAAGCGGGCATTGGCGTACGGGAGGCATTCTCAGTCATTACACCTGGTACAAATCAAGTCCTGATCTTGGCCATACATCTATGGGATTAACCATCCCTGGCTCTTCACGTCCGTCGCATGGGACAGTAAGCCGTGGTGCCTTGTACCTTGTTCCTTTGCAAGGACAAGTAAAAGACGCTTACAAAATTACAAAATTATAAAATGTACGTTGTATCGGGTCCATTCGCCGACAACGTAGTTAGTCCCTTGGGTTGGAGAGTGGTTCGCCCGGCGATGGTGGCGCCGGCTGTCGAGAAGAAGTGGCAATACCGGGCTCCTTTATCTGTTCACATAGGTGTTCATTTTCTGACATGAGAAATGAGAAGTGAGCAATTTCCATGCATCAGCGGCCTAATAATTTGGTGGTCTGCCAGAGCACAAGAGCAGACTATAGATTTTCGACATTATTACATTTTCCTCTTCTCTGACACAAACCTCTTCACTCCTTCACTCGTCACAGATTCAAGTTTTCAAAATTTATCAGGTATCGCCATGATCAATATGGCCATTGTGCTACTTTAGCGTTGTCATGGTAACGGAGCAATACATTCAAACCTGTTTTAGTAAACAGGAATACAGAATCATGGACTGAGTTTAGGTTATCTGTACAGGGTGGCCCACAGAAAAAACCCACAAGCATACTTCCACCGCCCTTAGGCCCAAAGCACCGGTATGAATGGATAGAGAATCTTTGTAGGAGAAAAATAACACCAAGATACCTTGACTGGGTCCAGTAGTTTTAGTTCCTGAGCCATCTTTGTGATGCAATTAGGTCAGAGGTCCTAAAGGGCCTATCACACTGAAGTATTTCTTAAAACGTCCTGCCCCGTCCTAAAAAAATCGTAAAATGTGCTAGAACGTGTAACCCTTGGCCAAATAATGCATCGATGATCTGAGCACCCTTCCCGTCCATGAAGTTCGTAAAAAGACTGTAAAAAGTTGCCACTACATGTACGTCCACTCCGTTCGCAGACAGTTTGAGCCCATGGATGAGCCCGTTTGAGCCCATTCGGCAAAATTTTCAAGAACGTACTGAGAACTAGCTCAGTGTGATTGGGGCATTAATCAACGTTGCCGCCGAACCCCGAATTCGGTTAACCAAGGGCCTTGACTTTGCTTTACAAAATAGGGTCTGGAGCTCGAACCACTGGACCGAATCTGGATATCTTGGTGTCTTCTTTCTTCTTAGAAGATACTTCATTCATCAGCGGTTTTGGCCTCAGGTACGTGGAAGTATGCTCTTATGGAGGTTTTTGGGGCACTCTGTATACTCAGGGTAGCCACCGAATTCACGGTAAAAGGGACATATAGGTAAAGGCCTCTAATACGCATATATAGGAGTTACAGAAGTTTTAAAACACATGTACACATGTGATACCATGTACACATGTGATACCATGTATATATAATACATGTGATACCATGTATTTCCAGGCATATCAAGAGAATTCGCCAAAACTGAGAACGCATACGGCAAGAGTGGTGGTAACAGTACAAGCAACGAACTCAGTACCTCCTGCCTTCACCAAGGCAGGGTACGAAGGCAAAGTACTGGAGAACGCTCCAACTGGGACCTCTGTCCTCCAACTACAGGCTACTGACAAGGATCAGGTAAGGAAGGGGTAGAGGGTTACTGGAATAGAGTGATGGGAAAGGATGAAGTGATGCTGGAGTGTGTCACAACCTCCACAAGCTCTCAGTCTTGAGAAAACACGATCATCTATCTACATGTATGTAATTGACGGTGGCACTTTAAGTTCGACCGCGAACTCGTCCGTGGTTTCTGATCGAAATGGCACCATTTTCACAGGGAATGTTGAGAATGACATGGGGGTGGTCCTTAAGTGGGTGCCATTATATTTTTTACCCCTTAGCGAATAAAATGCATGAAGAAACTTCCAATGATTTCAAATGCCCACCAATATTTTCTTCAACCAGGGTGATTAGAAAACAGGAACTTCAACACATAAAACTGATGCCTTTACTTCCAGGGCTCCATTCTCACCTATTCACTCGAGAACACCGCAGTTTTCAACGTCGATTCCAAAACTGGTGTAATATCCCTCGCAACGGCTCTAGATTATGAAAAGGTCCAAAATTATACATTCGACGCAAAAGTCTCAGATGGGAAACTAGTAAGTTATTCTATTCTCTAGCCATCTTCTAAAACTACCATAAAACTGACGCAAAACAGCCTAAGAAAAACTCAAACAGCCAACAAAAAGACCAAGATTAAGAGGGAAACCAAATACCACGTGGACGAATCAAGTAAAATCCGACATGAACTTTGACCTGAATCACGTGACTGAACCTGGCAAATGATTGGACGGCTTTCATATGCCTGTTGGCGGGACTAATGTCAGCGATTCCTATCTGCCCTTGGCGTATGATAGCAGGCCATGGCCCCTCGGCCTAATCGGACAGTGTTACTGTTGGACTTTTGCAAGAGTTATAGAGTCCATCCACTACAGGCTACTCTCCACCTGTGTGGGGTCTTTTACTTGCGCTGGCTGTGGAATGGACGCTCAGGTACAGGGTAGCACAGCTTTCAGTCTCATCCGGCAGACCCAAAGTGGTTCACAGCTATTTCTTATACATGTCTTGGCGCTGGGATCGAACCCACGCACTCCTGCTAGGGTTCAAAGTTAACCGTTTTCATCGACCACCATGCCGAGACTGGTCGTCATATCAGACATTAGAGAGGTTGCACACCTTTCCGACTCCGACTTCAACTCAGAATGAATTGCAGTCCGCCATGGACATCCTTGATAAAAACGATTTGATATACGTTATCAGTTCCGTCAAACACCATAAATTGAAGGCAGAAAAATTTGAACAGTAAACAACATCTGTCATATCCGACTAGCTTACTGAAATTAAAGAGGCACAGACTGAGCATTCCATCCCTATCCTGTGCTAAACATACCTGCGTTAAGGGAGACCTCTATTGACAATGTTGTTACCGCTTATCAACCTCCCCCCATCGGCCACTGTCGGCCCAGTAGTATTTGAAACATTATCAGGCATGTCAGGTGTAGATAAACTAATGTCCATTACTGTACATGTAGAGTAACTCTCGTTCCTAGGGCATCCACGTATGCATTGCATTGTAATCATACATTCTCCAACGCTGGGACGAAAGGCGAAACCACGGTATTGGAGAAAGATGCAATCACCGCCGGTGGCTCCGGCTGTCGACAAAAAGTGGCACTTTAATAAAAAAATTGTTTGACTTACTTTTATTTCTTCTGTTCTCTGTTTAACTTTAGTCTTCAAAAGTAAAAGTTGTTGTGAATGTGCTAGACGTGAATGACAACGACCCAGTGTTCAGCGAACCAGTCTACACGTTCAAATACAATAAAGGGGACCAGGGGAAGGTACTGGGAAAGGTCCAAGTGACAGACAAGGACAAGAATGATCATATCACACTGAGTTTGAGAGATTATAAGAGGTAAGGATGGGAGGCTGGAGAAATTTTGGCGAACTGGGGAAACCAGACTTGCTGATGGGGATTTATGACCCCGGTGGCGTAGTGGTTCGGGTCTCCGACTATCGGTCAGAGGGTACCGGGTTCGAATCCCGCTGTGGCGTGAGACTTTGAGCAAGTCTCTTTGCCTTACTAGCCTCTCTCCACCCAGGCGTATGGGTACTGGTCGGAAATGCTCGATTGTAGCGCTGAATGGGCAGCTCATCTGAGTTCTACTGAAAGGTTTAGAATGGGGTTAAAGTGTAAAGTCGGATGACACCTCTACCGTTGTTGATATCAGACTATAAACCCAAACTTTAACTTTTTAATTCGACGCATGGACATCACTGGCGTAGAAATAGAAGATATACACCAAAATCACAGTTGTTAAGTGACAGAGATCTGGCATTGCCAGGGTCCAGCTTCTCCTGTTGGTGATGGTCGGCATTGCTGACCACACAGCAGGCTGTTTATATCTTCAAATCGAAGTCCTGACATTGACACTTTTGATATGATAATGTTGGAGGAGCTAGATCTCAGTGGCAAAACCAGGTCTCTGTGACCTTACTACGATTTTGGTATAATTCATAACACACTGTCACTGCCAGTTAAATTAACTACTGTTCATTCGACATCCGATTGGTGCGAGGTTCCACCCGATATCTCCGTAACGGCTTGGTCAAAATTGACATACCATACATCAATTGACTTGTCTTTCTTGTCGGTATCTTTCTGCTATCTTCACTTTTCGCGTAAGGCCGGCATAACGGATCCCTTTCTCAAAACCCATTTCATTTCGCCATGGTGTTCAGTGCAGTTTACACGTGCGCGATGCATTGCGTCATTTCAAAATGGCCGCCATTTCGGCCGTAAACACGAACTGTGATTGGTGAAAGAACATTTTTCTGTCGCGTTTTTTGGGGAAATGACAGCGATGATGGCTGTAGCGGCAAGAAAGATAAATCGGTTGAGGTATGTTTCGTCAAATTTGACCCAGCCGTTGTGGAGCTATCGTTCATAAACCTCGCGCCACTCGAAAGTGGAATGGAGATTTTTAGGGTAAAATTTTCAATTTCAGCTTGTTCTCCATCAACCAGTTAGGAGAGATCCGCATGATAGGGAAGGAGTCCGACATACGAATGAGCAGGTACCAGCTACTGGTCGAGGCCATGGACGACGGGAAACCACCACGGAAGACAACCGGTGTAGTCGTCGTTACTTTCCCTCCCGGTATGGTGTCAGGTGCAGTGGTTGGCGCAGGAGGTGTTGGAACTAGCATTGACCTTATACCCATCATCGTCCTGGCCTGTCTGTGTGGACTGCTCCTTCTCGTCATCATCGGACTCATTATCTACGTACACAAGAGGTTAGTACTGTATATGTCTTTTCTTTCAGCTCATTATTGATATCGCCTTCACAAGGTGGTCAAAGCGAAACGCACGAGGTACCTCCACCCCCAAAGCCTAACGCCTAGCGCACATCGCACTTGCGACTGGAGACGACTAGTCGCCACTGAGCTACCTGGCGACTGGGAGGATCTAGCTGGAACTGGAGGCAACTGATCAGTCACCAGAAACGGTCGATGTACGCACCTTTGCGACTCGCTGGTACTGACATTTTGCCAGTCGCCGCGAGTTGCACATGTTCAACTTTTTAACGACTAGTTGTACCCAGTTTCGTTCAGTCGCTGTGATGTCCGCGGGCTTGGGACTGATCAGTGCAACGAAACCTAGTCTAGTCGAATCTCAACGCCACGGATGTTAACTGTGATATTATTAGGATGGCAGGGAGACTTGCCGCCGACAGTGGAGCCGAATGGGTCAATGTCGTCCTGGGTATACCTTATGTTTACCCAGGACCATCCTGGGTAATCCTTTTCTTTACCCAGGACGGCCCTGGGTAAACATAAAGATCCTTAACTTTACCCAGATTGGAGTTTCCGAGTGGTGTAGTGAGGTTGATATTCAGCGTAAATCATGAAATGAAGGGTGGCCTCGAACTAGGCTTATAGCTCCTAAGTCCTTGATAATTTACTATCGGTCCCTTTTGAAAAGTTGTAGGGATTGGTCTTTTCTCCCTATTCCACACCCCGGAGCAGGTACAGCGGTAATTTTCAGCCCTTTCGAGTTATGATCGTACTGCGTGTTCTGCGAAAAGTAAATTCATGAAAATGACGAAATGCACACGGATTATACATGTTCTACCTAGGCCTGTCGCTCCTAAGTCCTTGAGAATTTACTATCGGTCCCTTTTGAAAAGTTGTAGGGATTGGTCTTGTCTCCCTATTGCAAACCCCGGAGGAGGTATAGCGGTAATTTTCAGCCCTTTTTAGCAATGATCCTAATGCATGTTCTCTGCCGAAAGAGACGCACGTACCAAATTCCATCCTCCGAGCGATCAGCACGATTCGGCGGGAACTCCCAAGCTGGGTAAAGTTAAGGATCCTTATGTTTACCCAGGATGATCCTGGGTAAAGAAAATGATTACCCAGGATAATCCTGGGTAAACATAAGGTATACCCAGGACAACATTGACCCATTCAGCGACAGTGGATACAGCCGAAACAGCGTTGAACGCGAGAATTCGTTGGATCAGCATAAACCGCTATAGGTTGAACAATTAATTAACACATAAAAAGTCTAAAATTATTGCAGGGCAGGTTAATTCTCTACCTCCTGGCTTTGTATATAAAGAATTAAACATTTAGCTTAAACTTTCCAGTAGTTCCCCAATGCATTTCGGCAAATAACGATTTCAGTAACCTGCTGGGAAAAGACATTTGGGTGATGAGCTATCATCCACAAGCTCACATGTACTAAAATGATTTTCATTCTAAACCTCTGCAGCAAGGATGTCATTGAGAGTGATATTTACTTTCATTTCCTCCCGTATTCGTTGGTGTAAATCGGTGGTGTTAGGTTAGTACAAAGGTCTTGGTGTCCTTGTCCCGGGATTTCAGCAGTGCATGAGATTTCTCTCCCCACTCCCTCACAATCATTACCTTTTCGATATGTTAGAGAAGTAGTCCACTAACGGACCTGCAAGCCCTGTTTATCAACGTCGACCATTCATCAGTTGCCAACAGGGTTCGATTTCGAGAAGTTGGTTTGGGCGGATATTTCCTTTTTGGAGGCTTTTCAGTGTTTCTTTGTCTGGTGGATTGGTAGTTTACTCTAAATACTGAAGTGCTATAATAAGCAGTCAAAGTGCTAGATCACCGCACTTGAAAATGAATTACAGATTTTTTTGACACTTTCTGAAAGTACATGTATTCAAATTTTAGCACTTTGAAGCGCATCCGCTAACAGAGTACCGGTATGTACGTTGCTAAAAGTGCCGAGTGTATTAGGTTACACTAAAACACAACAACTTTTTTGAAGTAACTTTTTTAGCCTTTCTGAACATTTCCGAGTGCCAGTTCTTGCACTTCAAGTTTTCGAGTGTTGGTGGTTGGTCTCACGGTCCAGTGTATCACAATTAGTACACCAAATACATATCAGCGTTAAAATTATGAAAATGGTTATCGTTACTCTGAAATTCAGAGTACAGAAGGACTTAATACAGAAAATCACCACTGGGTTTGTTTTGAACTTCAGTAAGAGAGACTGCTGCCGTAAAGATCCAAGGTACTGTGTGAATACCTGATACATGCACTAAAAGTTTGGAAAGAGCAAGTTGACTTGTGGCTGACATAACACCAACCTGCACGATAAACCATCTATTCCTAACGCTGGTTTCATTTGTAGCTTATTGCTACGGATAACCGTGGCATTCCGTAACCTTCGCATCTTGAAAACCACTTGGTTACGGTACTGAAATGGCCTATTAGAACACTCTAACATTGCGCATACAGTTGCAATTCACACGCTGTATATTTCACACTTTCCTTCCCTCAAAATACTCCAGAGAATACTGGTAAGTCAGTTCACATCATATACTATATTTTTTCTCCTCAAAACGTTTGATATGGTAGTTCAATATTTCTTTTTTGAAAGAAAGAGAATGTATCATGCATCAATTCATTTGTTACAGTCGGGGCATCAATAATAGGGAGTTTAAGAAACCAAACAATAAACGTTAACTTTACGAAAACGTTATTTTTTGTACCGAAACTGCAAGGCGAATCTGCAGTATGAAAAATAATTTTGTCGTAAAGTTAACATATATCGTTTGATTTCGTAAACTTCCTATTGTAAAGAGCAAACTAAAAACCACAACGGTGGTGGGACATTGTCCATTTTCTTGCTATTTTGTGCCTTATTTTGCTATCAAAAGAAGCAGCCGGAGAAACATTATCTAAATCTTCGTGCCATTAAAACTAAACATCAACAAACTTGGACTTCGTACATTCGGGCAGGTTAGAGATGCTACATATACGGTGCAATAGCAAAGGCAATAGTTGGCCTAACAGATGCTAAACAAGTTTTCCGACCTTTAACCTCTGTGTCTAAAATTTAGGCCTACTGATAGGCTGAATGCATTTCTGCATGGTACGTACCTGCTCCTTCGATCGAATAACTATTGGTGACTTACAAGACAGTTAAAGAACAGAGCCCATATTCATAAAACCTTGCTAGGCTTAGTTACTTGCTAAAGTGCCCCATTTGTACAGGACAACGTACGCAACTAGAAACCAACTAAAGCCTAGGTCACAAATGCCACCGGGCGCCGTACGATTTTCTCCACCCAGCGGCTTGCTGTGGATTTTTGAGACTGAAACTCAGATCTAAGCTGAATTATGCCAAAATCGCCTCAATGGATAAGCGGAAATTAAACTAGATCAAACTGGGCACCGTAGAAATTGGCCAAAATGTCTGTTTTTACTCGCCGTACGGGCCCCGGAGTGGATATGTGACCTAGGCTTTAGCCAGGCGCACATTGACGGCAAATCTCAATGCGGCAATGGGTGTTTTCAAAGTCGACTTGCCCAT
Organism: Notospermus geniculatus; assembly: GCA_002633025.1. Classification (NCBI taxonomy): domain Eukaryota; kingdom Metazoa; phylum Nemertea; class Pilidiophora; order Heteronemertea; family Lineidae; genus Notospermus; species Notospermus geniculatus. The sequence continues at coordinate 2,477 of NMRB01001874.1, read as the reverse complement.
CGCTGCTGGACTCGTCATTCAGCCGGGTTAGTCGACTTTAAAAACACCCCTACCGCATCGGGACTTGCCGTCAATCTGCGCTTAGCATAAGCTACCAAGATTTTATGAATATGGGCCCAGGATTTCAAGCATATGAACAATAAATTTCTAATTTGTTGCTGAGTATTACCATCGTGTTCAGAACATAACTGGCCATGAAATATCTTTTACACCATGCTGCGCACCAGGCGATCATGGGATTGCCACGAAGGATCTTTCGCAAAAGTTGGAAGTTTCCAACCAACGCCCGACAACAATGACGTCATAATCACGAGCGTTCACGAATACTCCCGAAGTGAAGCCGACCTTTCTACCGTCGTTGAGGAAAACACTGACCGTGAGTCGCTTACCACGCAAGAACTCGTGATGGAATTTAGTGATGATGATGATGATGAGACGACCTCTCACAAGTCGGTAAAATCACAACCCAGTAAAAACGAGGAAGTCAAGAGCCTTGTGAGCACGGTAGCAACCATCGGAACAGAATCCGTCGCGTCTGGACACAGTTCACAATACCCACCCCCTGACTATGACCTTGAGTCTGTCGTAAACCTGAACACCCCCGAGGAGGCAGAGACTGAACCAGAGGAAGAGTAAGCCCGGGAGTTCTCTTCAGTACATCATTTTCATTTCGCGCTGTTCGTACAGGGAGTCCTCGCCAATACAGTCTTCTTTTCGCTGGCTGTACAATCTAACACGTCCCATACATTGCGTGGCATTGAGGGGTTATAGTAGAACTTGGTTGGCCCTGATGCAGAGCATTGTTCAAGACCCCTCCTTCCTTTCCCTCAGCTCAGTCAAACTCTATTTCATACCGTCGTTAAGGCGGTGACAGACTGGCGCGTAAGCAAAGCGTTCAACCAATCAGGGAGGCGGTAACACGGGCCGAACACCTACCGAAGAATCTGATTGGCGGAACGCCTGCAAAACGCGCTACGTACGCGCCAGTCTGTCACCGGCTTTACACGCGCTTATCGCCATTTACTCGCAGGAGTGACTCGACCAATCACTTTGGATTCAGTAAAATAGATTTAATTCAATTATACTAACCACGTGAATTTTCGCCAATCATACACGCATGCCTAAAAAATATAGCTCTGAAGACGTATTGACGAGGACTCCCTGTATATCCACGACACGTAAAACATTATTATTTTCGACCACCAAAGTCTTCACTTCCAACTTCTCTTTTTCTACTGCTTTTTTGTCCTCGCATGTTTAATCATTAGCACGTGCCTCAGGAGATAGAGCGTCGCTAGAATCATTTTAATTACCTCTCACCAAGCACTGGCCATTCGCTCTTATATCAAAAATATATCCCAGTCGAACAGCACCACTTACATGTACTAGTTAATCTATTCTAATGCGAATTCTAATGCAAATTAATCTGGTGCAGCTGGTCAGCCAGTGTATCGATAAAGTCACCCACACCTTATCACAAATGTTGCAAGCTCGGTCTAGATTCTAGATTTGTTTTCGTAAATTTTGCAAAATGTTGTTCTATTTTGGCACCCAATAATGACCACTGGTGCTGAAACTTAGGACCTCATCATAAGTCGATTTTGTTGATAAGTGATGTAGTTATATTTGGAGGTAAAACAGTAACTGTTACATGTATCTTGTTCATTTTATTTTGAATTTAGCATTTTTCTTCAGATTTTTTCTTTGTCAATATACATGTACACTGTTTTCCCCGTTCTTATCATCTTTGTTTTTGTCTTGATCTTTCATTTTTCACTTTTGAATCTTCCTCCAAAACGCAAATTTCAAATTTCGTCATTGTCGTTAAAAAAAGTTTTAAAAAAGGTACAATTCATTCATTTCTTTTCATGCATGTTTCGCAGCAACGCAGAATTATCATGGTAATATTGGGTTTCACTTTACCACAGTATATACAAACATCATTAGCCAATCACAGGATATTTTCGATTTTTTATTCTGGACTCGTATTCATAAACATACTTAAGTCAAAGTGTGATACTTATCTTTTGTGTTGAACAAAGGTTAAGTGTCACACTGTTAGTGATCAAGGTAATATTGCTATGCAAGCTGAATGCGTTGTACATATTCCAGAATGCTATTTCGGAAAATCCTTCATAGTATTTCAAACTTCAACAGGGGATAATTCACCGTACTGCAATGCATGATGTGGCTAGGTAACAATCAATATCATGTCAAAAAGAATGCATGATTTCATTCGCCGTTTCAATGACGGACCTTTGACACGGATATATAGTATGTTAGGAAACGTGTCCTGCTAATGGACGCCGCCGCCGACGACGGCAGCAGACACAGCGCCACGGTAAAAGATCACCAGGTGAGCTAAAATATCCTAAGGACAAATAATCCTAGGGGCGAATTGATCCGGGGGTGAATTGATCCGGGTCCGAATTGATCCGGGTCCGAATTGATCCGGGGCGAATTGATCTGGGGCGAAT
>NMRB01001873.1:60826-80787 GCA_002633025.1 Notospermus geniculatus | reverse complement strand
GCGAGGTGGGGGTTGGGGGTTCTTTCTAGTCTGGTCGTTTTCACGATAAGCTTGAGGTCCATTCAATACAACCAGGGTTGGGAGAAAAATTGCTTTAGATCCGTTCAATGCGGCCAAGGATGTCTGGAAGACACCATTCTGGTACAGGTTAGGCGATCAGACTGGAGAGGACCCTCGGCCTCCGCATCGCCAGAGTAATAAATGTAGCCCGTTTGTACGTGAAATAGGTGGCAAGTTTTGGGGAGTATTGGGAGTAATGGGAGTTTAGTAATGGGAAGAAATGGGAGGAAGTGGGGAGAATTTGTGGTGGTTAATGGTAAAAGAATTGATTTCCCCTCCATAACGCCAGCTCTGTGCCGGTTTTTCCCCAATACTCCAAACACTAGAGGAGAGTGAGGGCGCTGAGGATACACTAACATCCTCAGCGCCCTCACACGACGAGTAGTGTAATCAGGGTCTTTTGTGCACTGGCGGCGCCTGGGTCCGTCGATCCGTTCTTTTCCGTGCTCTTGGATTCTCCGTGATTCTTGGAGTGGGTGTTCTTGAAAATTCGCGTCCCTCCCGCCCTCCCGTTTACTGTCCTCCTCTCCTCTTTGTTTTCCGGCTCTGTGCCGGTTTTTCCCCAATACTCCAAACACTAGAGGAGAGTGAGGGCGCTGAGGATACACTAAGATTCTCCACGGTGATATTATACGAAAATCTTGGGTAGACTTTCTCAAACCCGGCAGCAAGTGAGAAAGAGACCCCTAAAGTTAGGGTACTGGAAATAAAAAAGGGGTCAAAAATATGATATCATCAGATCATATCAATATTGATGTCAAAATGTAGGTCTGTGAGTGTACTTCAAGAAAATATGCATCCCAAAGCCAGATCAGGCCCTTGTTCCCCTACAAAAGGGTCTAAAAAAGGGAAAATCCTAACTTTGACCCCTTGCCGTTGGCTTCAGAGGCAACTTCAGCCGATAAAAGTTGAGTAGTTCCACTCAGATAAGTAATGCCTACATTTTGATACCCATCTTGACACCATGATCTATTTGGATATACACAGACCCCTTTTTCGACCCTTTTTTAACTGTTTTGACCCTTAAGGACCTTAGGCCAAACTAACTATGTCAAGATGGGTATCAAAATGAAGGTATAACTTATCTCAGTGTAACTGATCAACTTTTATTGGCTGAAGTTGCCCCTGAAGCCAATGGCAAGGGGTCAAAGTTGGAGTTTCCCCTTTTTTAACCCCTTTTGTAGGGGCTCACGGGCCAAATCTGACTTTGGGGTGCGTATTTTCGTGAAGTACACTCACAGACCTACATTTTGACACCAATATTGATATGATCTGATGATATCATATTTTTGACCCCTTTTTATTTCCAGTACCCTAACTTTAGGGGTCTCTTTCTCACTTGCTGCCGGGTTTGAGAAAGTCTACCCAAGATTTTCTTATAATATGGATACTCCCCTCTTAGAAACAGTAGAGTAACTTAGGGTACATCTTATGCACACGGGAACCCCCCTAGCCCATGCATTATCACAAAAAATACTCTGGAGTAGAAACTACTGGAGGATCGTGTTCTTTTTCTTTTCCGCACTGTATTCAATTCAGAACGAGCTTATGTTGGCTGACGTTAGTGTAGTGTAAAATGTACTATACTCTTACTATCTGAATACATTAGAGCTCTGCCCTGCTGTTTTTTTTCAATTTGTGCTGAAAACTAGGTCCTGATTGAAGTACGTATCAGGTAAGTATTTTGGGGACCTTCACGAGGCTATGAGACCTCTACCTGCGTTATCCAAGCAGTTTGAAACCGCCGTAAAACAGAGGGGCTTTAAAGAAGCATTCTCTGTCTGTTTACACCAAAGTGGGTTTGAGGGTGGTAGAAGTATGCTTGTGTGGCTTGTTAATAATAATAATAATAATAATAATAATAATAAATTATTTCTATAGCGCCGCTTTAAAGTGAATTGTCAGCGGCGCTTTACAAAGAAAGCTATAGAGTATAAGAAATAATTTTATGATAAGACAATTATATGAATAAGAGAAATGGAATAAAACAATGGGTGATCAAGTAAAACATTGTTTAAAAAGATGTGTCTTTAAAAGCCTCTTAAAAAGTTGGAAGTCACGGGCCCCCCCTTGGGGCCACCCTGTGCCGTGTGAGGATTTCTCCAGGAGGGTAGGCCCCTATACATGCTACAGGCCTAAGTACAAAGATAAGACAGACCTAAGTAAGATAAGTACAAAGGTCTGTACAAAGATTTGCCACTTCCGGCTACAGCCACCCCGGGAAAGGTCGAGAGGTCAAGATAAGTTCAAGCTCCATTCCATGGTAGTTTGGTTCCCGAACCCACCGCTAGGGATATAAGGGTTCGGTATTGGCTTCTGTCCGCACCGAGATTTCTGGTGTCTGACGTCACGAGACACTCTCCAACCGCAAGGACGACACTCTCCAACCCATGCCGTGATCAGCAGACAAAATGGTGGAATACATGCGACGTCAACGAGAGAATCTCCAACCGAATTTTCTTACGGGTTTGGTTGTTGGTGACCTGGCACACCGTTTGAGTCTTGCTGCAGAAGCAACACAATTTGCCTTGAATGCCTTTTCGAGAGCAGCATCACGCTTTTTCTGCACATGTACGCGGTGCCTACAACACAGCATGCATGATGCATGCACAACAGGAGGTCACCGCCGAATTTCACCAACTTACAATTCAGCAAGTTTTTCGTTTTTACCAGCCTCTGAATCAAATAAACTTCTCCGCTTCTCGATGGTTGCGTTCGCACAAACAACGCATTTAGCTTTTCCCTTGAACATGTTGAATTCGCTTTGTGACATTTGCCAACCACGTGCCTATGTGTTCATAGTGATCCTAAAAATAGTAATTACAAATTACAAATTACAAATTAGTTTATTGACACCTTATAATATTACATTACATCGGTTGAAATACAATAAACTTTTGGTGAGATAGATAAAAAGAAAAGATGGAAAAAACATCCAGGGATCTGTCTTGGGTACTGTACCCCAAATGCTAGCGTGCAAGGTAAAGCATAAAGAGGAGTGCAAGTGTATAATCTATGGAGCTACGGTACAAAACATAATAATACGAAATACATGAGAGAATAATATACAAATGATATAAATTTAGGTCGGGCAATCAAGAGCCACCACTAATATAAAGCAACCTGAACACCAGGAACAAATTCTGATACCCCAATAAATTTTGACGCCATAAAAGGAAATGCTCAGAAGCCAATTACCGAACCCTTATATCCCTAGCGGTGGGTTCGGGAACCAAACTACATTCCATGGGACCTATTCCAAGTGGTACAGCAGTGCTGAGCATAGGAAGAGCAAACTACATGTAATACAGGAGCGACTGCGAGGTTGATGCCTCGCGCGTTTCACGTCTTCGTGGCGTTGCACGTCTTGTTGGTTCACGGCGGCGGAATGATCGTTGCTTCATGCAACCCAGCGCCCCGGGTTCGAATCCCGTCCACTGCTTTTTTCGCTTTTCGCCTTTACTTCTTCTTTTATCATCTTTTGTATTTTATTCTTTTTTTTCTTCATTAAGTTATTTTTTCGAGATGTTGCAATTGCTACCATATGCGAAATAAATCATTCAATTAAGGCACAGGATAATCGAGAATTGCGACAGGGGTACAGCAGTCAGTATTTTCACTCTGGGCCTGGGCCTAATCCTAATCATGATGGCAAATGTATCAAAACTGCCGTAACAATAGCAGTAACTGATTTTACCCATATAAAAGCAATAATGACCTAGACTACTAACTGTTTCCCTGGCTTCAGGGACATCAACGTGTCCACTGAAGCCAGGGAAACAGCCCGCCCCATCACCAACAACACACCCAACAAACAAAATATCTCCTTGCCCAGTTCCTTCCACTGGGTTAGAGATTATGTTATGTAGAATCCAGGTAAAAAAGGCACTGGTAAAAAAGGCACTGGTAAAAAAGGCACCGGTAAAAAAGGCACGGCAAAAAAGGCACTGGTAAATAAGGCACTGGTAAAAAAGGCACTGGTAAAAAAGGCACTAAAAATTAGGGGGGTAGGTAAAAAGGCACTAACCACAGAAAATGAATGGCTTGTTCAGGGCAGTTCTGTGGCATAAATATGGTGCTTTACTTTCGTTGATAACTGCATATTTCCAGATGTTTTGACATTTTGAAATGGACTTGCACTCAGTGTTGTCTGTGAGCGGGCTCAGTATGCTCAGAACCATCCCTATGAGTGCTCAACTCAGATCATGATATTGCATTAAATTTTACCGACCATATCCAATGTCACTGACCTGGGTTTGTTCAATGACTCCTGCCTGTGGTCGTGATCGCTTCAATGCCAACGACCGCAGTGCCCTTTTCTTTGGCCCATGCCAAGTGGTCCAGCTGATCAAGGTCTGGGCACTTTAAATGATCCTGAGCAGCCTCCCGGATGCACCCCTATCCCATGCACTGAGCCCCCTCAGACAACAGTGACTGCAAGTCCATTTGACAATATCAAAACATCCGGAAATATGCAGCTATTAACGAAAGTAAAGCATCATATTTATGCCACAGAACTGCCCTGAACAAGCCATTCATTTTCTGTGGTAGTGCCTTTTTTACCTACCCCCCTAATTTTTAGTGCCTTTTTTACCAGTGCCTTTTTTACCAGTGCCTTATTTACCAGTGCCTTTTTTACCGTGCCTTTTTACCGGTGCCTTTTTTACCGTATCCCTGTTATGTATATCCAGTAAGCCTGATCGGCTACACACACACATCAATAGATTGAAAAAAAATACTTAGTCTGCACACGGTACATGTAGGCCTATGTAGTATTCAAAGGTCTCCAAGAGCTTCACTACCAGAATGTGAACAATGCCTTTTGTCATTCTAATTGGCTCACTAAGTGACCCTTATTTTCGTGTCAGATTTGATCGTTTCCAATCGATTGTGGAGTCCTGTCTTGTCCAATCCTTTTCATCCTGGTATATGTTAGGGTGATTTATATGTAGATATGTCTGCGCTAAATGAACTTTTGATACATGTCATTGTTTTGGAGATATTTGGAGTTTTTTGCCAACTCTTTTCAGATGCGTATCGTGCTTTGAGTGACCTCAATTGGAAAATGACTTGCAGCTCGGAAGGCCAAATTTGGTCCAATTTTATTCGTGTGTTAGGCCTACCCTAATTTAGAAAGTCGTTTTGTTATTTTGGAGACATTTGAGGCAAAAGTTGTAAGAATCGATGGCTAACTCGAATTTGCTGCATGTAGACTGAGTCGGGATGAGCACAGTCTCTGCACTGTGCCACTGCACTGCACTGCACTGATACTGACACCAGGACACTGTACATGCATGCATAAGCCTATGGTATGTTTCTGTTATTCATAACTTGTTCTAAATCTAGGGTGGTGGCATGGCCACATCATGTAGGCTAGCTAGGCCTACAGGTCCAGTCATTATGTCATGATGCAGCTAGGGCCCTGGCCTATTCTATTCTAGGGTAGGCCTACGCCTAGGCCTATCGCTAGGAGGAGGCTACAGGTCTTAAGGGGCATGTATAAGGCCACTGAGTGAAGTACCACAAGTGGGACCCATCCAAAAAGTTCAATATCCGTTAGGTTGACAGCCAGAAGGGCATGGCCATCAGTGTCTATACATGCATGGCTCACTGTACACTGCACACACACACTAATTACACAAGCACCATTGTCTTTACGAGACATTACATCACCTGAGCTTCGGGGCAATCAAATTTCAAAATTCAAAAATTTGAAGTGAATAATAGCGTTCTTTGAGTGACATTTAATAGCGCCGCTTCAAAATTCAAAATTCAACTTTGAATTTTGAAAGGAGCTATTTACTTAAAGGAGTTCGACGAGAACGAGTCTACAATCCCCGACCGGAAGTACCGGTACGCGCGGACTAGGAATTCTTGCATACGTGACTGATATCAAAAAACAAGTACCGCTGCAGTGTAGGTAGGCCCAGTCGCATGTTGTAAGTTGCGTTTAGAGTCTAAGATTGAAGTGCGAACGTTGCAAGTTGCATGTTGACCAAAATAATATAGGATCGGAGCTTAGGTTGAAAGTTGCAGGTTGCATGTTCACTGACGTTAGAACATAGTAAGGTGGTTGCAAGTTGCATGTTGACCAAAATACATGTAATCTGATATAGGATCTGGCCTGTTAGGTTGAAAGTTGCAAGTTGCATGTTCACTGACGTTTGAACATAGTCGGGTGGTTGCAGGTTGCAAGTTGCATGTTGACCAAAATAACATAGGATCTGGCCTGTTAGGTTGAAAGTTGCAAGTTGCATGTTCACTGACGTTTGAACACAGTCGGGTGGTTGCACTGGTTACAAGTTGCATGTTGACCAAAATATACAATCAATAATGTGACTGTTAAGGCCTCCATACACTGTATGAAAAATGTCGAAATGAGTCACAACAATAGTCCGTTCGACAATATTTGATCTAGCAAAGTGTCGCACCGTTCTCGAAAAACATCAGAAAACTTCGACATGTTGTGGAATGTTGTCGCATGAAGTATTTTCGAACGGACTATTGTTCTGACTCATTTCCACAGTTGTCATGCAGTGTATGGAGGCCTTTAGGTTGACTAAAGTTGCAAGTTGCATGTTCACTAACGTTAGTACACAGTCCGATGGTTGCAAGTTGCAAGTTGCATGTTGACAGCTCCTATTGAATTATAGACACTTTTTGCCATTCTATTAGCTTCCACTGCTGATTCATATTATTTGGTTTACACATTTGAAAAAAACTACACAATCTTTCTCCCTGAATTATTCATGGCGCCCAAGTAGCCTATGTCTAAAGCTGCGTTTACCGGACACCAGGGGGTGACAGGAATCAGTGTAGGAATGCAGATCCTCCAAACAATTATCCATGTAAGTCCATGCAAGGAATGCAACTCCCCCAAGTCAGGTGTGATAAAATCTAATGTCCCCACCCGCCTGATATCCCCTGCATTGTTTGTCACAAGATTAAGGGTCTTGGTATGTCTAGAGTCCAAGTCAATAATGCCGCTTAATCCGTAAATGTATTGTTGGGGGACATCACAAATCGCGGGACATTAGATTCTACTACACCAGCATTACTCTTCGTGAGGGATTGGAATATATATGGCTAGAGAGACATGACCATTCGAATCTAACCTTACAATTGTAATCAAGTCCGATCTTACTCTTTAGTCATGGATTGAATGGCTAGAGAGACATCACCATTCATATGTCAGCTTACAACTGTGGTCATGCAAGTCCGGTGTAACGTTTTTGAGTAACACGTTCTGTAATAGATAGGGACGTTAGATAACTTTCGAAACCCCACACGGACTTTATCTCTCTGTAGGTGCAAGCTTTGGGACTATCCAGCAAACTCTGGTACCAACTTTGGATGAATTGATCTCTTAATCGAAGTTTAACGAGCTCGTCAGATATTTAACATTTGGAAACTGGTGGCTTAGCCAGATTCCCCCCCAGACCACAGCCATTCAGGGTGTATTCAATGCAACGTAGCCACTTCGAAGGTTTTCCATTCTGGTGTCTATAAAGAATCAAGTGATACATTCTATTTGCCAGTCCCTCCTGTGAAACTATTTTACCCCATGCAGCAGACCATGACTTCCTGTGTTGTTGCTAAGAAATCATTATTCGTTTCAGGCGATAGACATCCTTTGTAAATATCTAAAGGAAAATTAATTTTGTTTTCGATAGAGTTCTCTTTATTAATTTAATTGGTCATGATTCCTCATCTTGAACCACCAAGTGTTCATGTCGCTACGCCTGGGGCTACCCTCTATCCACATTCGTGAATGTTGAACGATTTTTCCCCCAAGAATAGCAATTGTGTCCTGGACCCGTGCATCCCTAGGACAATCTTCCCTGGTACACGGCCGAAGGTTGGGATGGTATTCCCATATTCTGCTCATGTGCCTAAAATTGGAAAAAACGATAAAAAATGATCATTTTTTTCAAAGGTCTGCCTGAAGATAATTATAAAGTGAAATTTATGCAGCGGTCAGTGTAAACCCCGCAACCCCCCCCCCCCCCGGTCAGGGATCGACGCCAATTCGACGTCGAATCTTCGTCGAGTTCTAAGTGGTGTTGCCTGATATATCTTGACCTGTCCACAAACTCTGATGATCTCCTCTCTTCTCTTGTTGGAAACACTCCTCCTTCTACAAATGTGGATTCAAGTGACTTTTGTTGTGAGGACTTATCAGATCTAGTCCGAGTTACCGTCTGCTCCTGCCGAGAGCGCCACACATCACGGTCCGTGTGGCTCCAGTTATCTGATCAGCTCCATCTATGCAGAATGATACACATATGTTAATTAGGAATGGTGAAAAACATTTGTCCATCACTGAGCAGGTCAGTGCAACTTTTAAGAATTGTCCGACGTAGTGTTTCTAGAAAACTTGTCAAAATCGAAGACCAACTCTGCTCAGGTTTTTCAACACTACGAATTTTGATAACCGCGGCCCACACCTGCAAGTAATTTCTGCTTCTGTTTTCAAGACCTTTGATCTGATCTATTTGTCACTGTGGGTAGAAAGTGTCCATGTTTAGACAGATTGGGATTTCGGATCAGTAGACTCACCTTTTACTCTATTACACCACGTGGTGTCACTTTTAGCCGTGTTTGTCAGAATTCATAAATTGGAAAATTTCATCCCCTGCCTTCAAAATAATGCGGTTTGTTTAAATCTTGTTTCGATTGTCTTGTGGTTTGACGGTTTCATTTTTGCCTTGTAGGAAAGTAGTTGTACAACAAGCTGATTCAGTTCACTGAGTGTGGCCAAAGAACTCGTCATGGCATACTCGTTGAGAGGACCTGCTGCCGAGGTTGATATTTCCGATTCGGATGTGGAATCACTTGGTGATGATGCTAATGCCAACTCTTCAAGTGATGAAGAATATTTTTCTGACGACTTGGACTTTAGCGATGAAAGCACAGAACAACTCACGCCAGAGATAGTGGCGGCAGCTAAAATGGGCGATGATGAAGAAATCCGGAGGTTACTCGAGGCAGGATATTCAGTTGATGCTAGAGACAGAATGGGGCGGACTGCGCTGATGATTCTAGTGCAGGACGGTCGTAAAGAGATAGTAAAGCAGGTGGTTGAGAAAGGAGCTGACGTCAACGTCTTAGACAAGTTGAGCAATTCTCCGCTCCGGTATGCCATTGATAAGGGGGAGAAGGAGATAGCTCAGTATCTCATTGAGAGAGGAGCGGACGTTAACGCCAGTGACAATTCTGGAAGGTCTCTGCTATGGTATGCCATTAATAAGGGGGAGAGGGAGATAGCTAACTATCTTATGGATATGGAAGCTGACGTTAACGCTAAGGACAATTCTGGAAGGTCTCAGCTATGGTTTGCCATTGATAAGGGGGAGAGGGAGAGAGCTAAATATCTTATAGAGGGAGGAACGGACGTTAACACTAAGGACAATTCTGGGAGGTCTCTGCTATGGTTTGCCATTGATAAGGGGGAGAGGGAGATAGCTCAGTATCTTATAGAGAAAGGAGCGGACGTTAACACTAAGGACAATTCTGGGAGGTCTCGGCTATGGTTTGCCATTGATAAAGAGGAGATGGAGATAGCTCAGTATCTTATAGAGAAAGGAGCGGACGTTAACGCTAAGGACAATTCAGGAAGGTCTCTGCTGTGGTGTGCCATTGTTAAAGAGGAGAGTGACATAGTAAATTACCTAATAAAGTCCGGGGCTGACGTTAATGCTAAGAATGATTATGTACCCTCAACGTGGGCCGGGCAGACAGCTCTCAGGCTGGTCTCTGAGAAAGGAGATCATGATATCCTTCGTCAGCTAATTCAGAATGGAGCCAACATCAACGATAAGGATTCTCGGGGACAAACCGCCCTTATCAAAGCTTCTCGTTATGGACACACTGAAGTTGTGAGTTGTCTTATTGAAAATGGGGCAAAGGTTGATATAACTGACAACAGTGGACGAAATGCTCTGTTTTGGGCATCTAAATCAGGACACTTTGATGTCTGCAGACTGTTATGTGATGCTCAACCAGGGATGCTGGAGTCAATGCTCGAACACGCAAAATCTAATGATAAAATAATGCAGATTATTGCTTTATTATCAACACCTGAAAACCGACAAACAATAGACCTTGGGGGTATAAACAATGCAGATACCCTCCGCATGGCTCTCATCCAAGTGGCGAATGGCCGATTAGATGTGAAGGGACACCGACACTTACCTTTACAAGACGTTATCGACTACACCATGTTAGATGACCTGCCTTCACTCGGGTCTGATCTACTGAAAGTCACCTCTTCCTTGCCAGATACAGTGACTGATTATCTTCCAAAAGTATCTGAGATGATCAGATGTCCAGGCATCGGTGATGTACACAGTATACCAGCAGGGAAGTCTGGGGACATTTTTGGCTATATCAATGATTGCATTCAGAAAATTGCCAATGAATGCGAAGAATATACAGTGATACCCCCTGTCAGTGTCAGTGTCAAGCCGTGTGGTAGTTCAGCAGAGCGAGCAAAGGTCATGGTTCCAGATGAAAATGATTGTACCATGAAATTTGAATCTTATCACGAATACAGTACCGGTAACGACAATGTAGACCATTTCGAGAATGGATATGTACGATATGATAAACAGGACAGGATGAAATCAAGTAAAACTTTTCATGACGATTTCTGTTCCGATTTAGAAGATGCATTGCCAAGAGTGGGTATACCGATCTGCTCAGAAGTGGGTAAGGTGAGAGATGGTGGCCACGCAAGCACGGAAGTAAAGATCAAATGTGACCCCGACATTGATGAGACCCTGGTGATATCTGTTGACTTGGTGCCAGCCATTCTCTTCAAGGAGTGGCCAGAATATCTCATTCCGAGGACGTGGATGATGGATAGAGAAGAATTAAGAAGACATGGTTTCTACCTGGTGGCCAAGCCGCCTCACAAGGACAGTGAACTTGGTAAGTCAATGAGAGAAAATAACCAGGAAGACCAGCGTACACAACTCTACCGTATCTCCTTTCCTCATCTCGAGACGGAGCATATTAGACGTCTAGAACCCTGGGTTAGAGATGCATACATCGCGGCAAAGTGTCTACGCAACCCTGATGTCTGCAGGATAATGATACGAGTCAAGGATGGTTTCCTTTACAACACGGACAAATATGTCACTAGCTATTACCTGAAAACTGTCTTCCTACACAACGTTGAGGACTTCCTCAAGAGAAAAATGAGTTTGATCGAGATGGTACGTATCATATACAGGGACCTGGAAACTTATCTGGACGTTTGTAACCTTCCGATGTTCTGGAATCCTGACTGGAACGTCCTGGTCGGACAGAAGATTGACCCAAAGAAATCACTTCGAGTGGCGAGGCTGTTGAGGAAGTTTGTGGATAAACTCTACAAAAAGGAGATGTCAGAATCTGGTGCTGGTGGAGAAGAGGAGCAGGCGAGGTCTGAAAGAACATTTTCCAGCCTCCGGTATGAACTGAATCTGTTGATGCAGAAACTGAGGTCACTGCAGAGGAAGGGGATGGCAGAATCTGTTTTTAACATCTTTTATGGTGGAGAAGAGAACGAGAAGAGATCTGTTGCAACCTTCCTCTGCCTCCTGGATGAAGTGGAGATGTTTGAGAGCACAGCGAAGTGGCAGCTGAGATACTTGTTGAATAAAGAAGAGACGTCAGAATCTGGTGCTTGTGCCGGTGGAGGAGAGGAAGAGACAAGTTCTGAGGGAACCTTTTCGAGACTCCTGGAGGAAATGATGAAGATAAAAGAGACGCTGAGGAGAAAGTTCTACAGGAGAGAAATGATGACAAAAACCTATTCCAGTCTCCTGGAGGAACTGATGCTGATACTAGAGAAGCTGCAGACAAAGTTAGTCGGTGAAAATAAAATGTCAGAATCTGGTGCTTGTGTTGGTGGAGGAAAGAAACAGACAAGCTCTGTGCGAACCATTTCGTGCTTACTGGAGCAACAGACACCGAAATTAACGAGGCAGAGAGAATTAGTCGATGGAATGGAAGCACCTGGATCTGTTGCTTGTGTTGGTGGAGGAGAGGAAGCCACAAGTTCTGGGGGGCAGCGTCTTGTACAGTTCATAAGACATGTCTTTTGTTGTAAATGTAGCACTTGTTCTGACGGAGGAGAGGAAGAGACAAGCTCTGTGGGAACCTATTCCAGCCTCCTGGGACCTGTCAGTAAGTTGGGATACTTTGTCTTCTCTGAGGAAGAAACTGTCCAGGAACCTGAGGATGCGACACTTGTGAAGGAGGTAACGGACTCTGTTAGTGGAGATTGTCGGGGGGAGAGGGATAGTAAACCTGATGAGGAAACAGACCAGGAAGATGAGGATGTGACACTCGTGAATGAGGGAACGGACTCTGTTGAGGGAGCTGGTGTCCATGTTTCTGAGGACAATAAACGTGATGAGTTGGTGGACGTGTCGGACATTGAACAGAAGGAGAGTGAATCATCAGATGAGTGGGAGGAAGTGACCATCTACCGCAGAACAGGTGGATATAAACAATAACACTGGGATGGAAACCACCAAGATCATTCTCCAACACTTGGGGGAAGGCAAGACTATGGTATTGGAGAATGATGCAGTCACAGCCGGTGGCGCCGGCTGTCGTTAAAAACTGTTAATATCCTGCGGTCACTATACTCCAACGGGTAATTTTGTAGGGAATTACTCAGACATGTACGCTGCTGGTCTAAAAAACAAAAACAAGCAGGCTTGAAAACATTTAGGGCCGTATTCAAAAAGGGTGATCATCGCACGATTAAGACTTAGAAGCGTGTAACTTCACTAAATGCACACACTTCCACCATGCATTTGACGAAGTTACACGCGTCTAAGTCTTAAACACCCTTTTTGAATACGGCCCTCGATTTTTTAATGCCACTGCTGAAAATGAGAAATGACCAGGTTAGTCAAGAAGCACCCATGATGAGATAATTTCACTTTTGAGGGTGGAAGGGGTTAAGACGGAAGTGAAAAACATTTGACATCAAGTATTTTTGAGACGGTCGTTAAGCGAGGGGGGGGTATATTTTCACTTTTAGCCCATCACCGTTGGTGGTCGACGCATATCTCCCAAGCGTCCTCTATGTATCGACGGCGGAACTGAATTCTCTCACACGTCTTGACGCAATAGTTCTATTACGGTACTGCTGGTGATTGATAGATGGCAGTAAAGTAGTTTGGGGATTTCAACAGTTGGGTCCATCTTGTGGCAGGTAGTTTACGGTCGTCCTCCTCCCCTTTCATCCTGTAAACAAGTGTGTGTGTGTGGGGGGGGGAGGTTGTGAACGTCGTGGGTGCGAGGATGCAGTTTGGTCGTGAAGCTGTGTAGCGTCCCTTTAATGTTGTGTACGTCACGTGATCGGTGAGGATCGGTTGGCATTACATTCATCCTCCTAGAGCAGGGGTTCGGGTTTGCTCCTCTTCATACGATGAGTTGATGAAGTGAGGTAAGAACTCCGGTGTGGGAGATTGGTAATAGAGAGTGCGCCTCGTTCTGACTCCAACTCCCACTGCGAAGACGTCCTGGGTCCATATTCATAAACATACTTAAGTCAAAGTGTGATACATGTACTTATCGTTTGTGTTGAACAAAGTATTAATGTCACACTTAGGCTTAAGTTGTTTTATGGTGATTCCCTTTCCGTGTATTACGTCATCAGTTAACGCGGGGTTTTCCCATCCTGGGCCGACGGAATCGAAATTCCGATAGCACTAACAGGGCCTAACAGAGAATCCCCGTAATGGTAAGTGGCATTGCATACCTCTCTGTTAGACACTGCTAGTGTTATCGGAGTTTCGATTCGGTCGGCCCAGCTTGATGGACCCGGTCGTAAAAGCGAGTTGTTAGCTTCGAAGTCAAAATTAGTTCAAACCCTTTATAGCAAATGTAAATATTGTAATCAGGATGCAATAAGAGCGAACGGTGTATGTACGTGTAAGTAATATACCTGTAGCTTGATGTCTTGCACTGGTTGTAAATGGAGAGTTTGTGTCATTCGGGAATGAGCGAGATTATGTTGAATTCCACACCCAACTGTAATACGGTTGGGTGCATCTCTTAGGTGGAATTAACCCTCTTCTACTTCTTGCCTATGTCATAATAGGCCTACATTGCATATGTCATGCACCTCGAATTTGTTCTTGAAATGTAGTGTTAGTCCGCCTGCGAATCTGGGGAACCGCACGTAACAGAACAACACGGCGGAACAGCTGCTGGCTGCGCGAGACTATTCTTGAAGTGGATTCCCCTGTTTTCTACGTCACGGCTTTCTGCGCTCTGAAATTGAGTTCGGACAAATACGATTTAAAATATAGAGTGTTATCTAAACCCTAGGCTTCCTACATTTCCTTGCGCCTTCTATAATATGGGGTACATGAAACTGACCTGCTACACACCTTGTTACGTTCCTATTCTCCTGTTTGGGAACACTTGAAACTCTCCAAAATGTATTTTTTTCTTTTAGCCACAAAATTCAAGAAAAATAGGTTTGACTTAACCATGGCTTCTAAAGTGTTACTACACTTTGTGTATAAATCCACACGTACACCCTGACGGTTTTTTTTAAATTAAAATATCCAATTCTCTGGTAGAACTTTCTGAATTTCAACACGAAGATGGTGGGAACACTTGAAACTCTCCAAAATGTTTTTTTTTTCTTCTTTTAGCGACAAAACTCAAGAAAAATAGGTTTGACTTAAAAATGGCTTCTCAAGCGTTACTGGTGTAAGTCCATACACCACGACGTGTTTTGAAATTACCGTAAAATATCCAATTCTCTGGTAGAACTTTCTGAATTTCAACACGAAGATGGTGAATTAATAGCATGTTTTCACTGAATAAAGGCATACGATTATTTGCCGTCACCAAAACATAAACTTAGGAGGTCGAAATTTTAAGAAGAAAGAGACTTGCGTCATGTACTAGTAAAAATATGATAATTATATCGTGCACTTGTATATTAATGTAATATTATGATCGTACATGAGTCTATTGTGAGTTTATTTCATCCCCATTTTGTTGGACTTTCCGATAAAAACACTGTAAATGACGGTAAAACTAATACATTGTATGATGTAATAATGTCATTTTTATTTACAAAACCATCTCGTTAAGTTTACTACCAGGAGCTTCTTTTATTGGTGATAGTTCAGTTCGAACCCGCACCCTCCTGCCGGCGAGAAAGGCGCCTTCTAGTTCGAGAAGGAGGTATGTTTTCAGAAGGTGGTCATTTTCCACACCGTTGTTTTCCCATTGATTTTAAGGCACGTTCCCACCAAAACTGATTCCGGTGCACTTTACGGTGCGATTCCCGCAAAGCAATAGCTTTCAAAGAAGCGTCCGGACGTCAATCGCACGTCTTAACGTGGGTTGACCGACCATTTTGCATTCGCCTGGTCAATACTATAGAGTTTTCGCAAACCCCCGAAACGCCAACGTTAACGTCTATCCTTTTGTTCGGTACTCTCACCGTGGCATCGAACAATGGGTTTGGCGTTCAGGTTGGCGTTTAAACTCCCTATTCTTGCTTTCAAAACGTCAGATTGTTCCGCCACGCCATCTTCCGTCTGATGTGGCCGTCTAAGCAATTGTATGTAAAAAACGCAACACGAATCTAAAAACACACCACGAGCTCACAAATTCGTCAGCTCGGGGTGTGTTTTTTACTATCTAGTGTTTTTGGTTAGATACGTGTTCTAAACTCACTGATAGCTCTCCAGGGGCCTGTGCTACAGCGTAGTGTCGCCGCGTATTAACAGACGGCGCTGTGCGCTAATCAAAACAAAGACAACTTGTGCCCGCCGGGCAATATTTTTCGCATGTCTCCCTTTAACTACAATACATGTATTCACTTTAGCTCCATCCTGACAGACGGTTGTGTTATTCCAGTTAAGATATATCATCTTGTAAGGATATCTGTGTCTCCATCCGCCCATAGAGGTTAACACCGACAGGTTTGCTGACGTTTAATCGAGCAATAAGAATAATGGATTCAAGGTGGAGTTTATGGAATGAAGCCACTGATTCTGATTGGTCAATTTGATGACAGGAAAACTGTCGGTGATTCCAGTCTGAAAAGGTGCTGAATGTTAACACCTACTTTGAAATCACCCAATATCCTGCCACTTGGTGTTGAAATCTGGTGAGTACACTAATGGGAAAAGTAAATGGACAGACGGTTTTCTTGAATATCTCCGAAACAATGGGGTAACAGAAAATTGCTTCCAACATATAATAGCAAATTTTCCTGGCTATCTAATGGTATCTGCGTCGAAAACTTCTGCTGAAAGTCACATTTGTCAGACGGAATTTCGTAAAGTCATGTTTGTCACTATTTTCACTATACTGGTCAGTCATAGTTTTTATATTTTGTGGGTCAAATCAATGGTCGTCATTGTTTCGCTTATCACGATGTCCTGATTCTTAAAAAAAGACTCCGTGACTTTTGTCATGTGTTACGTCCACTCGAGGATATAAGACGAATGTAATGTGTATCATGATTTTAGTTCATTTAGCTGTGGCATTCTGAAATATGATATATCCGATTTTCGCTTTGAAGGACGCCCGCTGTTGTGAGCACAGTCTACAAGTTTCTGCTTGTGTTCTCGGATTTTTCCAAAAGTGAATTTAGAACTTACTTAATCATGTGACCGGCTGCTGCTGCTGAGAGCAAGGACATTTACCTCGAACATCGTTATTAAGGCTACGTTTATATGACCAGCTCCATCAACGCCGAGTGAGACACTCTTCTGTTTTGAAGATTCCTGGATTGCTACAGGTCAGTACAAACTTTCAGAAATTGTAGAAGTTGTTGTACAAATATTGTATTGTATTTTTCCATCAGGGCCGTAGCCAAAGCATTATTGTCCCTGGTGAGTAGGCCTACAGAAGAGGCCATCTCAAGCTACTCTGATTTGGCCGCGTAACTAACTCATTATTCTATTTTCCATGCATGTAGGGGGCTGGGGGGGGGGGGCATTCCACACCCGGGGTAATTCCACCCCCTTCACACCAATTGTCACCTCTACCTTCTGTTTTTGGACAGAGGAACTAATTATCACTGCCTTTGTCTTAAGTAAGGTCTCCTCCGATTTGCTAATACATGTAATAAGAATCATCCCTCTGCTGTAAACAGTAGCCAAGCAAGGGCTTGATGAACAAAGGAATAAAAAAATGTACCCCTGAAAGTGGACCACCTGGACTTCTAAACTGCTAAGTATACTTCACATTACACGAAAGACAAGGGCCACACATGTTTTTAGTACTCTAGCAGATGCCTACTTGTACAGTGCAATCAGGTGCCATATCTAGACTCATACATGTTACGTGGGGCAGGAGGAGTATGTAAACACAATCATGTGCTCGAGGCTATTCCACCCCCCAGGGGGTGGAATAGCCCCCTAAGTACAAAGTCTTCGGGAAAACTATTTTAAATTAGTAGTTAAGCATATATTATGATAAAGATGGTTATGCCAAACCTGAGTTTCTGATCAGAATATATAATGAGTAAGTTCCACTACACCCATAGGGCGTGGAATAGCCCCAATGGCATATTTACAGAAATCTGTTGCCTAATGCCCCTTTGCCAGGTTGAAAGGATTTTATTTAAGTAGCAAACTGTAGCCAGTAAAAATAAAGAATGCATGCGAATTTTGAACAGTAATAGCCTCTTTTATACATTTTTTGTACAGGGGTGGAATAGCCCCAGATCACTCGCCCGCACCCAAAGGGTTTTTAATCTAATTAGTGCCAAAAATACCTACAATATCACTTATGTTCCTATATCACTTTACGGGTATATATTAACATTTAATCGCGGCAGAAAGTTGTTTTGCTAACTATCCATGCATAGGAGTAATTTTGATTTGTATGAAGTAGGGTGTGGAATGGCCCCCCAGCCCCCTATATCCATGTGGACAGAGGTTTAGTTCATCATGACGTTATGAACTTTTTCTCTGCCACTTCGCGACACGTGGCCCGTGGGATATTCTGTGATGTGTTCTGATCAAACAGGCCTAGCATTTCAATTTGGCGCCGGGTATTCGAAAACCCTGGATACTGGAGACTGGAGAGTGGACAATGGAGAGCGTCATTGTTCTCCGCCACCTCGATCAACATCGCATATCTAGGATATTTCAGTGACATGTATAACTCCAGAAGTGGAATACAGAAGCAGTGCTGTGCTGATCATAGGTCTTTTTTGGCCCTGATGTTGATTGTTTGTAAAAACGTTTCTCCGCACCAAGGGTGCATTTTGTACTTATTGGAGAAAATAAATTAGAATTGAAATAGGGTGCCTACAGTGTGGCCCAGACTTGTTCACATCAAACTGTATGGAAACAGTACTGCATACTCTAAAATGCAGTTCGTACAATATCGTTCTCAGTTAAGGGCATGAGGAAAAATCTAGGCCACCTTGTGGAGATTTTAATTGGGCTTCAATGGGAAAACCTGTCTTTCTGGCACATTTTGCAGACAGGGCTGGGCAGCCCAGAAGTTGGACGAGCCATGATTGAAGAAATGATTAATGTGGGATCCATCAGAAACAGGTATAGGGCCTCTAGCTGTGCCACAGGGGGATTGGATGTCAAATTGAGAGGGAACATTGCGTCCTGATTGTCCCCATTGCTGTATGCGAATCCAGGTGGCGGAGAACAATTACGCTCTCCATTGTGCACTCTCCAGTCTCCAGTCTCCAGGGTTTTCGAATACCCTTTGGCGCCCGTAGGTGCCACTAGCAGACAAATTTATCTCTGCTCGGCCAGTGGTGAACGTTTGATGTACATGATTGTACATGTACACGAAAAGCATGCAGTTGACCCCCCCCCCCCATTTTCTCCGATGTTATTCATGGCCTTTGGTCTGGAGTGTAATTTTACTACCTAAGTGCTCCGGCCACCATATTTCATCAGACCCAGGGAGTGGTCACCAATCATATTGGACGCAACTGTTGATACAACGAAGGTGACTCAGGAATTCGATTTTATTACGAACAAAATCATACCCCTTTTTAAAGGGAACAAATTCTTAGGACCCTGAAAGTTTGAACGCGTTCGTTATTTCAAAATTATCCAAGGATGGTCGGCCTCCAAAACAGTTGATCGATGATATCTTCTGAAAGGAGTACATTCATTGGGACCTGATAAGTGAACGTGTTCGTATCTACAGTACCTCAGAGACCTTAGCAGCCATATTGGCTGGTATTCATAAAAGTTAGCAAATGCTTTTAAGATTTGCACAGCAAATCTGTTCTAGAGTTTCGGATTGTAAAGTACATGTACCAGCCTGAAGAAGACCCTTTTTATTTATCATATATTGTGTGTCAATTTTTGTGCTTTTCTTCTCTTTGGAAGATTTGCACAGCGAGGTTCAATGTAAATGTAAGTGTACTAAAAAACTTGAAGTAAAGGCATTTGCTGGCTTTTATGAATATTATCCTCCAGTAGAAGTCAATCTTCAGAATTTTTCAGCTAAATCAGTTTCTCCTTAATTACATCCACTCTCTTTATTAGGGCCAGCAACCATCCGTGGGGCTTGGACACTTTTCTTTCCTTAATTGCTCACTCATCCTGTCTACACAGGTTAGTTCCACATTTGGGTTTCAGCTCAGTCTTTTCTAGAGTTTCAGATTGTAAAGTTCCACTTGAAAAAGACCCCGGTTGGGGTCGAAAATTCGTGAATTCTGGAGATTGACTTCTTGCTTATTATCATTTTGTGTGTCAATTTTGTGCTTTTCTGCATCTTGGATTATCCTCCAGTAGGTATTAAAACATTCACTGAGGAAAGCCCTATAGCTGTTCACGAAATCCATTTGCTGTGTGGTTCAGTGTCCTCTACTTGACGATGTCGAACTGATGTGATACTCAAGTTGGTGAAACTCTCTAGATAAGATCAGCAGG
>NMRB01001873.1:10804-53178 GCA_002633025.1 Notospermus geniculatus | reverse complement strand
GTGGGGGGGGGGGGAGGTTGTGAAGGTCCTGGATGCGGTTTGGTCGTGAAGCTGTGTAGCGTCCCTTTAATGTTGTGTAAAGTCACGTGATCGGTGAGGATCGGTTGGCAATACATTTATATTCATCCTCCCGGAGCAGGGTTTCGGGTTTGCTCCTCTTCATACGATGAGTTGATGAAGTGAGGTAAGAACCCCGGTGTGGGAGATTGGCAATAGAGATTGCGCCTCGTTCTGACTCCAACTCCCAATGCGAAGACGTCCTGGGTCCATATTCATAAACATACTAAAGTCAAAGTGTGATACATGTACTTATCTTTTGTGTTGAACAAAGTATTAATGTCACACTTAGGCTTACGTTTTTATATGGTGATTCCCTTTCCGTGTATTACGTCATCAGTTAACGCGGGGTTTTCCCATCCTGCTTGATGGACTCGGTCGTAAGAACGAGTTGTTATCTTCGAAGTCAAAATTAGTTCAAATCGTTTCATACCAAATGTAAATATTATTGTAATCAGGATGCAATTTAAAGAGCGTATGGTGTATGTACAGTCATTGACATTAGTTTATCTACACCTACTACCTTGAATATTTCAAATACTACAGGGCCAATTTTAACACGGTTTGTACCACATGAAAGTATATAACATTGGTCATATTTGTGCATCAAAATTTTGGAAATATCATAATTATGTAATAGCTCATTAGAAAACCCCCTAAAAATCAACATTTTTGTTACGGATTTTTTTCGTGACTTTTGTTACAGTGTTGATAGAGTGGAAGTTTCTAAGGATTTTGAGCTTTGTTTCATCAAGATATCTTGAGTGGTTGCTGAGATATTTACTCAAATATCTCAGCAACCACTTGAGATATTTTGATGAAACAAAGCCCAAAATCCTTAGAAAGTTCCATTCTATCAAAACTGCAACAAAAGTAAAAAAAAATCGGTAATAAAAATGTTGATTTTTAGGGGGGGGGGTTCTAATGAGCTATTACATAATTATGATATTTCCAAAATTGTGATGCAGAAATATGACCAAGGTTATATACTTTCATGTGGTACAAACCGTGTTAAAATTGGCCCTGTAGTATTTGAAATATTCAAGGTAGTAGGTGTAGATAAACTAATGTCAATGACTGTACGTGTAAGTAATACATACATGTAATATACATGTATACATGTAGCTTGATGTCTTGCACTAGTTGTAAATTGAGAGATTGTGTCATTCGGGAATGAGGGAGATTAGGTTGAATTCCAACCCAAGAGATGCACCCAACCGTATTACGGCTGGGCACATCCCTCAGGTGGAATTAACCCGATTCTACTTCTTGCCTATGTCATAATAGGCCTACAATGCATATGTCATGCACCTCGAATTTGTTCTTAAAATGTAGTGTCGGTCCGCCTGCGAATCTGGGGAACCGCACGTAACAGAACAACTGGGCGGAAAAAGGTTGGCTTGCGCGAGACTATTCTTGAAATGGATTCCCCTGTTTTCTACGTCACGGCTTTCTGCGCTCTGAAATTGAGTTCGTATAAATACGATTCTAAATATAGAGTGTTATTTAAACCCTAGGCTTCCTACATTTCCTTGCGCCTTCTATAATATGGGCTACATGAAACTGACCTGCAACACACCTTGTTACCTTCCTATTCTCCTGTTTGGGGACACTTGAAACTCTCCAAAATGTATTCTTTTAGCGACAAAACTCAAGAAAAATAGATTTGACTTAAACTTCGCTTCTCAAGTGTTACTGGTGTGCTTTGTGTATAAGTCCATACACCATGACGTTTTTTGAAATTACCATAAAATATCCAATTCTCTGGTAGAACTTTCTGAATTTCAACACGAAGATGGTGAATTTTTAGCATGTTTTCACTGAATAAAGGCATAAGATTATTTGCCGTCACCAAAACATAAATTTCATGAGGTCGAAAAGAAGAAGAAAGAGACAAGCATCAAATACTAGTAAAAATATGATAATTATATCGTGCACATGTACATTAATGTAATTATTATGATCCTACATGTATCTATTGTGCATTCACCTCGTCAGTACTATAGAGTTTTCGCAAACCCCCGAAACGCCAAGGCTAACGTCTATCCTTTTGTTCGGTGCTCGCACCGTCGCATCGAACAGCGGGGTTGGCTTTCGCGTTGGCGTTTCGGGGGCTTTGCGAAAAGTCCTTATTCTTGCTTTCAAAACGTCAAATTGCTCCACCACGCCGTCTTCCGTCTGATGTGGTCATCAAGAGACGATATCCTACCGCTCCATGTTGAAACCTGGTGAGTATCTATCTAGACTTGTTTCACGTTTTCTCGCATGATATGTCATTTTATTCGACAGGAATTCATTGTTTTCTGATAAACTTGGGTATGTGACTTTTTCTTTTCATTTAGGTGGAAAGGAGAGTTTGGCGACTCGAATACGCACGCACAGTTATCTATGAGTATTTTTACGTAACACCTAATCTCGTTCGTCAGTCATGCTGAATTCACGGTTCACCGGTAAGTTGATGAAGAACCTCTGACTTTACTTCACAAAAATGACACCTATAAATCGCCAAGTCGAAATAGACCCGTGTCTGTTATTCCCGTGTTATTAGCCCCATCGAGCTCGAAGGGGCAACGCGGGGGCTATTTTAGACACGGGTATTTTATGTAGTTAACCGCGAAATTCCCATGTCTACCTGTAGTTCCAAGCACCCCGACAGACGGCGATGCAAATCGATGAGGCATGCGTATGAGTACAGGCTATTCCACGCCTCCAGTGTCCATTTGATTACGGAGAGCTGCCTACATGCAGTGCCCCTAACGCCGGGTTACGGAACTTATTACCAATCGCCGTGTCAGCGCCATGTTTTTTTCTAGTTCGGAAAAAACCGTGTCCCAAAAAGCACCGGGATGACTGTGCTTCCTTCTCTTACATCATACAGGTAACCTCGAAATACATTGTTCATAGTGGATCATTATGGTTCACACATTACAATGGGAACTTGCGGCAATAATGTCACGTTTTTCAATTCATTTGTGGAGTGAAAATAACTTATTTCCTTTAATAGTCACGTGACAGTAAACCTTACATCTTAAACCCCGACTATATGCGTTCGGTGACTCTTTCTCCCTCCACACCTCGATATGACTGGTCCCCTGTCCAGCCGCATATAGCCAGTGATAACACCGAGGCTGGACTGGTACTATATCATGGCAGCCATAGCTTCACCACTTGACAAGTTCAACGTGGTGATATAGTGTGAATAACCCTTCATCAGGTAAGGTACACATGCTTCAATTCATTCGTTTGTGTGTAAGAACACACAGAATACCTAATTGGTCAGTTACATCATTCAAATCGATAGATTTGAACAGTCTTGTCGACCATGCATTGACAAGATCATGATCAACCTCACCACCATGAATTAGCTCTGTGTGTAAATGGTGTACATCGACCGTGTGTATAATGCTATGAACGAGGTCGCCGTAAATGAGATGCACTACGACGGCGTCACGAAACTCAGTTTTGGATGCATAGCGTGGTGCTTTAATGTAGCAGATGAAAATTTCTTTCGGACCGTATTCTAGAAGCTTCCTAGCTCTATAGTTTACCTTTAGCTATTGTTTGCAGGGCAAAATAATAAATGTTAAAGTGGACCTTAGAGTTAAGGAGGATTCTACAGGGTGTTTCAAAAAAAGGTTGTCATCTCTAAAATACCTCCTAGAACCCAAACCCATGAATATTTTTGGCTCAGATTTTGTAAGCTGCTAGGTGTAGACATACTCATAATGTTTATGTAATGTTTGTATGATGGTGTCTTGTTATGACGGAACAGTGACAACCCAAAAGTAAAAGGGTCCGAAATGCAGGTGTCCTCCAAACAATAAAAGAACCATGATGATGTAAGTGCACTGAGGACATTTCAATGATTGGGCTGAAGGGAACTCTGCAAACCCTTCTGAATGGCCATGTGGAAGGTAGATTCCAGTAATCCAGTAATTTATGCCGATGACACGGCATTATACTTTAGTGATACTGACTCTTTAAGAATTACTGACGTTCTCACTGAAGATTTTCATAAGGTTACTGAGTGGCTGGCAATGAACAAACTCACGTTAAATACCAGCAAAACAAAATGTATGTTGTTTGGGACACCGGTGATGCTGTCAACAGCATCACCGATGTCCCTCTGTCATGAGGGTGCTACCATCGAACAGGTTGACGAATTCAAGTATTTGGGGGTCATCCTGGACAATGGACTTACTTTCGGTAGTCACCTGCACTCGTTGGCGAAGAAGATTGCCTCGAGGATCGGTGTGCTTGGCAGAGTAAGACGTTTCTTACCAGTGAAAACGCGTATCCTGGTGTAACACCTTGATACTCCCCCATTTTGACTATGCGAGCACTGTCTGGTCGAACGCATGTGCCAAGTACACTGGTCCGCTCGTCAAATTGCAGGGCCGTGTCGGACGGGTAATCCTTGGGGTCTCATCCTCTACCGAAGAAGTCTTGAAAGCTTTAGTGTGGGTCCCATTGGAAACACGCTGGGCCTGTCAGAAGGCCACCATGATGTTCAGAGTGTCCAGAGGCCTAGTCCCGCCATATCTATTGCGAGAATTCACCTCGTTATCTGAGGCATATTCTGAATCCACGGTAAAAACTAGGGGGAACACCCAGGGTAATTTCCGACCGGCCGTAGCCGGTACAAATTGGGGACGGAGACGGCTTGCCTCACACGGTGCTCACCTGTGGAATGGATTACCGCCAGAATGCAAATCTTTACCCTACCTTGAGTAGTTTTAAAAGTGCACTTAAGAGACTTGGAATGAAGAGATTTAGGTTTTATTCGGTGACGTAGTGTTGGAGACACATAGGTTACATTAGTTTATAGTCTAGTCACGAAACATGTTGAATGAGATTGTAAATATTCTATGTTTTTAGCTGTGATGTATGAATGTTGTGTGATGCAGGGACCCTGGGGAGAACACCCCCTTGTCGGGAGTGACGGGGTCCCTGGGTATGAGTTATGAATAAATAAATAAATAAATAAATAATCCTGGCAAATTATGTAGCCTACGCAACAAATGAAATAAATGTTTCATTGCTTTCTGATAAATCTTTCCTTTGTTTGCATTTTGCACCTGCTCAGTCCGAGGCCTCTTATTCATCCACGCATGAAGCGGTCACAGCCAAAATTTCTCCAGCACCTCCATACATCCTGACCTATCTACATACCAAATCTGAGCCAAAAATATTCATGGGTTTGGGTTCTAGGAGATATTTTAGAGATGACAAATTTTTTTTTGAAACACCCTGTAGAATACGGGCCTTAAAGATAATGTATCACGACTTCATTGTTTACATTCAATGTTTGTAAACATGGGATGTTTACATTTTGGACTTTTGGGACATGCCAACCCACCAAATCGAATACTTTCGGTATCAAACGAATTTCTGGAGGGGCATGCCACCAACAGACTACATGTATTCATAAGACAAAGAAAAACTAGACATAAACAAACGAGATGTAAATAAACAATGATTTTCGTGGCCCGCGAAAATACCCGTGATACATTATCTTTAATCTTTTACCTTTTGCGATCACTTATGAGGTAGACGTAGATTGGTTTGTACGAGTTTGAGCACGGATCAAACACCCAAATAGTCGCGGTGACAAAAAGTGCTGGCAACCGGAACAAGAGTGAAAAGAGCCCGGATGAGAGGCACATGATGTGTGCCTTCCTTTTGGTACAAAACGACGCCGCTTTCAGAGGTTTACAAACAGCAACAAAACGTTCTGCCCCAATACATACTGTGACGTAAATAGAAAACATTTTGGCAGCCCACATGAATATCCAGGTGGATCTATGGGTCATTTCGAAAAACTCCCGACACTTGGGACAGCCATCGAAAACATATACAATTTGGGTATATGATGAAACCATAAACTGAAATATGAGGAAAAGTGAGTCGGCGACTGCCAAGTAACGAAGCAAGACAGACGTTGATGTAAAGGGACGTTCCCTCCCGAGGACGATGAACGCGAGGCTGTTACCGATTAGACCAACCAGGATCAGCAAGGAATAAACTGGCACAAAGATGATAAAGATGAATAGAGCGATTGGGGGTAAAGTGTCGAAGGCATTATAGATGTACTTAAAGCACTTCAAAGATGTTGCATTTTCATCGTAGGGTGAAGTCTGCATCGCGATGGCACTTTCATTGCAGATGCTGCGTGTCCTGTGTACAGAATACACTTCTGGGATCTGTACTTAGAAAGTACCTGAGGAAGACCACGAAAATTTAATTATGGCGAAATTCGGAGACGACTTTTACGTATTGTACCAGTGACTGTCCTGTACTTTGCTTCCTAAAAAATGTCTCTGTCCTGTGTATACCGTGTTATGCCGATGATGCTAATGTATCCCGGCGATGAAAAATGCCGGGACACCAATTGAACTCCTAGACAGTGGAAAGTGTGCTTGTATCTAACACGTTGTAGTAAATTAGGCTTATAATCACTTTTCCAGGAAGCGAGCTGCAGTCCCGAATTCCTTCTGGTCTTAGTCTCCGAGCCTCAATCCATATATTAAAGGACAGCATGGTCTACGTGTAAGGGTAGGGACACACCTAAGGGTAGGGACACACCTAACGCGATTCGCATGCGATAGGGCGACGCATGCGTCAAAACCTTTGTTTGCGTGCAGTGCGGCGGAAAATAACAAAGGCGTTGCCGCATGCGTCGACGAATCGCGTTAGGTGTGTCCCTATACCCTAAGGCTAGGGATACACCGAATGCGATACGTTGACGCGCGTGTCGAAGTCTTTGTTATTTTCCGCCACATTGCACGCAAACAAAGGCTTCCAAAGCATAAATCGCGCGCGTTGCCCTGTCGCACGCGAATTCGCGTTCGGTGTAACCATAGCCTAAGCTGAGGCTCAGCTTGTTCCACTACCAGAGAGGTGACGAGCGTCAATTTTAAACACACCTAAATGTTCGCTGCCTCCGGACATATGATATTATAGTGAGTGTTTAGCGTTTTTTGGGTCGTATATCAACAACGCTCGCTCACACATGTATATACTCCTGTTAATGCTGGGAATTATGTACCCCGTGTCCAGTATAACGTAACTGATGCTTGTTTTTACTAGAAGTGTGTCATGTATCTTGTTGTGTGGAAACAAAATACATGAAGGTGAAAGCATTGTATTATACAGGAAGGTCACAGTTTATTGGTCTCCCCGGCCCCCCCCCAAAAAAAATCTAAATTGGCCCATCCACGTGCAATAATATTGCACAATATGTGGCCCAAAATAGGGGCATGTGCTTCTGGCATGATGGGCGGAAGAAAGATTGTCAATGACAATAATATTGCCCATTTTGATCCACTTGCGATAATATTGAGTTCAAAGTTGGTGTTCAGATGGGGGGGGGGGGGTGTTAAATGAATATTCTGTAGCTTGGTGTTGAAATCTGGTGAGTACACTCATGGGAAAAAGTAAATGGACACAAGTTTTTCTTCAATATCTCGAAAACAATATGGGGTAAGAGAAAATTGGTTCCAACATATATACACGTAGTAGCAAATTTTTCGAGGCTATCTAATGGTATCAGCGTCGAAACATTCTGCTGAAAGTCACATTTGACAGACGTAATTTCGTAAAGGTATGTTTTTCACTAACGGTATACTATCACTACTGGTCAATCGTGTGGGTCAAATCAATGGCCGTCATTGTTTCGCTTATCACGATGTCCTGATTCTTAAAAAAAGACGCCGTGACTTTTGTCATGTCTTACGTCCACTCGAGGATATAAGGCGAGTGTTATCACGATTTCAGTTAATTTAGGTGTGGCATAGGCCTACTCAAATTTGATATATCCGATTTTCATTTTGAGGGACGCTCGCTGTTGTGAGCACAGTCTACAAGTTTCTACTCTTGCTCTCGGATTTTTCACAAAGTGAATTTAGAACTTACCATGTGACCCGTTGCTGCTGTTGAGAACAAGGACATTATTTACCTCGAACATCGGTGTAGCCAGGCCACGTTTATTTCACCAGCTCCATCAACGAAAAGTGAAGACACTCTTCCGTTTTTGAAAATCTTGACAAAGTTTCTCCTGGATGATAGGTCAGTACAAACTTCCAACACTTTTGTCGTTAGTTGTTGTTTTGTATTTTATTGTATTGTACATGTATTTTTCCATCAGGGTCGAAGCCAAAGTATTATTGGCCCTGTAAGTACAGAAGAGGCCATCCCAAGATACTCTGCTTTGGCCACGGAACCAGCTCATTATGCTATCTGGTACCATGCATGTATACCTCCATTTGTTTTGAGACTGAATAACTCTCATCATGATCTCTGCCACAGTGTGACGTGGCATATTTTGTGGCGTTTTCTGTTGAAGCAGGCATAGCACTTCAATTTGCCCCTCTGGCTGTCTCTTGTAGCCAAATTTACATCCCCGTTGGTGATAATTAGATGAATTTATTTTCGATCTCTCTCTCTATCTCTAATATATCTCCGATATTATTCATAGATATTAGTCTTGAGTGGATTTTTACAGCCTTCGTGCTCCCGACGCCATTTTTCACCAGGCCTAGAGAGAGGTCATCCCTTCAGATAGGACATAACAGTTGATACAACGAAGGCGTTTCACTCAAAAAATTAATTCGCAAAAATAACCATTTATTGGTTATTTTTTAACTATTCTCATGTTTAATATTACACCTACATGTACCATAATGGTTATTTTAACAAATTCGAAATGGTTAAAAAATCAACTACAGAAAATATTTATTTTTTAACCAAATTAATGGTTATATTTTAACCATTTTTAGATGCTATTCTTGGTTATTCATTACAGATATTACTATTTTATTGGTAATATGACAAATCTGTTTTTCCTTGGTAGGCTCCTAAAACTGCATTGCCTATGAAGGACTCTGCACATTGTAGTGAAGAAGGCAAAGTTCACAGTGAACAAACAAACAGAATGGTTGAAGTAAATATGCACTGAAATTTTATTGTAATGTACAAGCAGATATCGTCAGACATTACATTGGAAATATCAGACATGAGTGGAAACAAAATATACAAACATTAAGATATACTACATGGAACGTTATGGAAGAAATACCGGTGCATGTATTATTTTTGATCAAAGATCGGGCACTTATCATATGGAAGGTCAACGCCGATCGAAAGTTGGAAGAATCCACATTGAGTTAAAGCCATTTCCACAAAATTACAGTACCTGTCACATGTGATATATTTGCATCATTCAGATGCAGTCCAACTGACTTACATTTACATTGCCTGTCTTTATGTGATAGTGTCCCTCAAGCAGTCTCAATTTGTACAGTTTACAGACAGTCATCAGATGGCATGCATCCTTGGGTATTCCACTTATTTACATGATTTTACCTCATGTATTTCAAATGTATCTACACATAATCTCCAAGTATTTGAGAATGATACGATTAGGATACATGTTGAATGATTGATACGATTCGGACGCATGTTATCTTCACGCAGAGTACCGGTACATACGAAATATTGGTAATCCTGTCATGGACGAACCCTTTTGCCGGCCTTCCATTCCGTGCTCTCTGATAATAGGATTGCTGGAAAAATAAAATTTCCCCCAAATTATCTCAACTAAGAATTCTTTTGTACCAAAAAACAAACATACAGACATATTTTTTACACATGAACACAAAATTCTATTGATTCTTAATCTTAATCAGCTGACATTTTACTCCTATTTTAAATTCCTAAAAAAGCATTATACAGATTATCACCATAGCAATAAATAATGTTGAAACTTACGAATCCATCACCCTTTGGGTCCTCAGAAATGGTAAAACTTCAATGATGGCCATTGCAAACTGCAGTTTGTCTTCGGTTTTAGGACTGCAATTGGAATAAAATCTGAAATCAATGCTGGGATACACACATAGTATTCAGTACAAGTTGACCATTCTACTATTATGGAATGTTGCAAAAATGTAGGCTACATATTAGCACTATTTTGTGCAGGATTTATTTTGATTCTGATGGTCAAGTTTCATCAGTTTTTTTGCATCAAACTTCCATCCATCATCATTTATACCACCATATCAGATACAATGTACATGTAGGCCTACATCGAGGATACTTACTACTTAATGCCACAACTTTCCAACATGAACCCTACATGTACCGGTACAGCAAAACGAACCATCTTTGCTCTCTCTCATGTCTCTCGTCATCTAGCAGAAAAAACATTCCTCGTCGATACCACGCTCTGAAATGAGAAAAAAACACATCATCATTCTAAAAATTTTTATGAATTGAGAATGATTTTGTTAGGTTTTGTATCGTATATCCACTGACATGATTTGACTAGTGGACTGGTAGCTTTACTGCAGCGTTACAGCAAAAGTCAGGATATTTTCCATTCAGCACGTGGGCTGAGTTTGACTGCATGCATGCATCATAAGCATGATCATGCTAGGCCTATTTGGCCAAAACCTAGGGCCAGCCTAGGCATATGCCTAGCTAGGCCCACCCTAGTCCGTAGCCCTAGTACATGTAGGTTAGATGGGCCTAGGCCTAAACCTGCTAAATACTGCAGGCCTACATGTATAGGCTACCGGTACTGACTAGGACGGTCCACTAAAATTATGTAGGCTATGTAGGCTACATTTCCAGGCAGGCTAGGCCAGGGGTAGGCCTACCCGGTAGGGCCTTGGCCTTAGTCTATAGGACCTGGGCTAGGCTTTTGGCCTGGGGGATCCGTAGGCCTAGGCCTAGCATGCATAGAGATGACGACCACCAGGCCCAGGGGCCAACATACAGCGCCCTATGCATGCTATAGGCCTCGCCTAGGCCTACATAAACACACTGGTAGGCTATCGGTAGCCTAGGCCCTCGGCCGGCCTAGCAAGGCTAGGCCTAGGCCTTTTTAGTAGGCAGAGACAGACAGATNGAGAACAAGACGAGCGTGGCAGCCGTGTATTGTTTTGGATCGACTAGGCCTAGCTGGGCCTAGCCTACCGTTCCGTAGGTACCGTACAAACAATAATAGGGTAGGCCTACACCCATGTGCACCATGTGCACTGCACTGCGCCACCGCACCGTGCACCATGTGCACCGTGCCACACCACAGCCAGGCCTAGCCTCAGGCTGCTGCCATGAAATCGATCCATGAGCGGCTCCAAAAGAGATCGCCAACACACTTGAAACCACAGGCCTGCTAGCCATAGGCCTAAATTAAACAAAAAGAGCGGCAATCGTTATTTAGGCCTAGCCTAATAATGCTGAGGAGAAAGCTGGGCCTAGCGCCAACAGCCGGCCCGCGTTCGTTGACATGGATGGTTGAGCGCGAACGCTAGGAAACACCGTCCACAAAATGTTCATCAAAAGGCAAAAACGAAAAAAATAAGTGGTGTACATGTGCTATGTCTTACCAATGAAAGTGGGAATCAATTCCTTCATCCCCCATGCCGAAAGAGAGCTCTCTACGAAAAATTCATCCGCAGACATGATGACATGGATGAGAGCGGCAAGCATGGCAATCGAATCGACGAAAAAATGGCGGCGTGAAGATTTTTTCATCTGCCACACGCACGCTTCTGATTGGCCGATAGGTAACTAATAAAATGGTTATTTTGCAGAATACTCAATTTTGATTGGACGGCCACATTAACTACTTGCAATAGTTAAACTATTTATACCATTTTTACCAAGAAAATAGTTATTTTAACCACTAATTTGGTTGTTATGGCTTAACTACGAAAGTTAGTTAGGCTACAGAGATAACCATTTAATTTTTTGAGTGTTCATGAACTCAATTTCACGATGAGAAATTCACACATTTAGAAAAGTAATCGGTTCTTTGAGCCCTGGGGTCATATTCATGAAGCCTTCGCAACTTTGCGTTCACACAAATTCTATTGTAAAGCAGTCAGTGAACAACAGGGCATGTGCAGCCAAACAATAAACTTGCGTTCACGCACAGTTGCGAAGGCTTCGTGAATATGCCCCATAGTGAACATGTTAGAACAAAACACCGCAGCTGGTCAAGGTGTTGCTCTCCGAAATCCACTGGCTATGGCCCCTGGTACCCTGTCCACACCGATCTGAAACTCAATTTGATAAAGCTCTCATCCTCCCACAGCAGGGCTTCTGGTCCTGTTCATACACTCGCTGCATGAGTGGATGAAGAGGCGCGCAGGTATCCCATGCTGTGGGAGGATGTCGTTTTGGGGCACGGTTCGTGAATGGCACATTTGTCACGGCCGAGAGACCACCTCTGATGATCTCCTCTCTTCTCTTGTAGGAAACACTCCTCCTTCTACAAATGTGGATTCAAGTGACTTTTGTTGTGAGGACTTATCAGATCTAGTCCGAGTTACCGTCTGCTCCTGCCGAGACCACCACACATCGCGGTCCGTGTGGCTCAAGAACCAGCTCCATCTATGCCGAATGATTTGTCCAGTGTGGTGTACAGGTTTGTGAAATCTTTTAGAACTTCTACAAATCAATGTACACAGCATAGAGCGATGAACCTCTTTGGGTGAAGATAAGGTATATGTCAGGCCTGGACAAATCGATGGCCGTCATTATTTCATTTTATCATGATGTCCTGTTTTGATTAGACGACGTCAGTGTGACACACTTCACATTTTGTGTTTGTATAGGTGTCCATAGTCTGACTATGATAGCGCTGTCCACGCCCTCTTTATGTTTAAAGACCTAACTAATGACTACAGAACTCGGAGTCTTGATGCATGTTCACAGCAGACGATGAAAAACTTCGGGAGAGAGGTCATCCCCAAATCCTTGATCCACCTCTGATGATCTCCTCTCTTCTCTTGTAGGAAACACTCCTGCTTCTACAAATGTGGATTCAAGTGACTTTTGTTGTGAGGACTTATCAGATCTAGTCCGAGTTACCGTCAGCTCCTGCCGAGACCGCCACACATCGCGGTCCGTGTGGCTCCAGTTATCTGACCAGCTCCATCTATGACGAGAGGCACTTGTGACAAACAACATTTGTTAGGTTAGTGAAATCTTTTAGAACTTCTACAAATCAATACATATCCTAACATGAAGATCTTTGGGCGAAGATATAAAGCACAATGTATAATATATATCGGGCCTGGACAAATCGATGGCCGTCCTTGTTTCATTTTATCATGATGTCCTGTTTTGATTAGACGACGTCAGTGTGACACACTTCACATTTTGTGTTTGTATAGGTGTCCATAGTCTGACTATGATAAGCGCTGTCCACGCCCTCTTTATGTTTGAAGACCTAACTAATGACTACAGAACCCATTATCTTGATACATGTTCACAGCAGACGATGAAAAACTTCGTGAGAGAGGTCATCCCCAAATCCTTGCTCCACCTCTGATGATCTCCTCTCTTCTCTTGTACGAAACACTCCTCCTTCTACAAATGTGGATTCAAGTGACTTTTGTTGTGAGGACTTATCAGATCTAGTCCGAGTTACCGTCTGCTCCTGCCGAGACCGTCACACATCACGGTCAGTGTGGCTCGTTATCTGATCCGCTCCATCTATCATGCCGAAAGATTTGCATTTTTGACTCGGGAATGGTGACAATGATTTGTCCATGATTGTACAGGTCAGTGCAAGTTTTAAGAATTAAGAATCGTCTGACGTAGTTCCAGCGTTTCTAGAAAACCTGCCAAAATTGAAGACCAACTCTGATCACGATTTTCAACACTCCAGAACAGCTGCGAATTTTGATAACCGCCCGGATCTGGAAGTAGTTTCTGCTTCTGTTTTCAACACATTTGAGTTCATCTTTTTTTACTGTGTGTAGAAAGTGTCTATGTTTGGTTGGGACTTCTGATTGGTAGAGCAGCACTAAATTTAAAGCCACACTGAATTGAATTCCCAAAGTGGTTATGTCCTCTGACGTTATTGCAGTGTAAAATGTACTATACTCTACATGTATCTGAATACTGTACGCTAGATGTATCGGAATACATTAGAGCTCTGTCTGCACCTTTTTTCAAAACACCGTAAAATTCAATACAGTGTGTCCACGTGGTCTGACTGTCAGTGGTTTTGATCAGACTTTATCCACTGACTTTAAAATAATAACGACGTTAAGTTAGATGACACGGCTGATATTTCTTTTAATACTCCATTGTATTTAAAGGTTGTTTCGATCTTGCTGATGATGATCGCACTTTTTCTTTGTAGGAAAGCCAGGTGTTGTAGAAAAAGCCGTGAGGGACTGGGTGGACTGTTCCTGCTCGTGCACTCTGATTTCTCCAAAAAGTAGAGTTCCCTGAGTGACGCTAAATAACACGTCATGCCATACTTTCGGAGAGCACGTGGCTGGGGCAATGATGAAGAAATCCAGTGGTTACTCGGGGCGGGATCGTCGGATGATGCTAGAGACAGATTGCGGTGGACAATTTTGATGACTCAAGTGGCTAAAGGTCGTAAAGACATAGTCAAGCTTGATGTAGAGAAAGGAGCTGACATTAACGCTCAGGGCTATTGTGGAAGGTCTCTTCTATGGTATGCCATTGATAAGAGGGAGAGGGAGATAGCTCAGTATCTCATAGAGAAAGGAGCGGACGTTAACGCTAAGGACGATTCTGGAAGGTCTCTGCTATGGTATGCCGTTAATAAGGGGGAGAGGAAGATCGCTCAGTATCTCATAGAGAAAGGAGCGGACGTTAACGCTAAGGACAATTCTGGAAGGTTTCTGCTATGGTTTGCCATTGATAAGGGGGAGAGGAAGGTAGCTCAGTATCTCATAGAGAAAGGAGCGGACGTTAACGCTAAGGACAATTTTGGAAAGCCTCTGCTGTGGTTTGTCATTGATAAGGGGGAGAGGGAGATAGCTAAGTATCTCATTCAGAGAGGTGGTGATGTTAACGCTAAGGACGATTTTGGAAGCTCTCAGTTTGGAAGCTCTCGGTCTGAGGAGGGGAAGAGGGGGCTAGTTCAGTATCTCATAGACATGATAGAGGAAAGCGTTGACGTTAGCGCTAAGGGTTCTGGAAGGTCTCTGCTATGGTATGCCATTGAAAAGGGGGAGACGGAGATAGCTGAGTATCTTATAGAGAAAGGAGCGGACGTTAACGCTAAGGACCATTATGGATGGACCCATCTGTGGTATGCCTTGCATAAGGGGGAGAGGGAGATAGTTAAATATCTTATAGAGAAAGGAGCGGACGTTAACGCTAAGCATCTTTATGGATGGTCCCAGTTATGGTATGCCGTCAATAAGGGGGAGAGGGAGTTTGCTCTGTCTCTCATGCAGATAGTACCTTTTGTTGCCACTAAGGACATTTGTGGATTTTCTCCGCTACGGTATGCCATTGTTAAGGGGGAGAGGGAGCTAGCTCAGTACCTTATTGATGTAGGAGCTGACGTTAACCCTAAGGACAATTCTGGAAGGTCCTTGAATGAAGGTTCCTGGAATTCTGACAGTTTTCCGCTATGGCGGATCATTGATCAGGGGGAGAGGGAGATAGCTGCATATCTCATAGAGAGAGGAGCGGACGTTAACGCTAAGGACCATGATGGAAGGTCTCTGCTACGGCACACCATTGATAAGGGGGAGAGGGCGATAGCTAAGTATCTAATAGAGAGAGGGGCTGACGTTAACGCTAAGGACTGTGATGGAAGGTCTCTGCTACGGCACGCCATTGATAAGGGGGACCCCCTGATAGCTGCATATCTCATAGAGGGTGGGGCTGACGTTAACGCTAAGGACCGTGATGGAAGGTCTCTGCTATGGCACGCCATTGATGAGGGGAAGGGGGAGATAGCTAAGGATATCATTCAGGCAGGGGCTGACGTTAACGCTAAGTATGATTCAAGACCTGAAGTTGCACTAGGAATATCATTATATACTGGGGAGTCAGCACTCCTGCTCAGCTCGGAGAAAGGAAGTCATGATATCGTTTGTGAGCTAATTCAGAATGGAGCCAACATAAACGATGAGGATTCTCAGGGACAGACCGCCCTTATCAAAGCTTCTCGTTTTGGACACACTCAAGTTGTGAGTTGTCTTATTCAGAATGGAGCTAACAAAAACGATAAAGATTCTCAGGGACAGACCGCCCTTATCAAAGCTTCTTGTCATGGACACACCCAAGTTGTGAGTTGTCTTATTGAGAACGGGGCAGAGGTTGATGCTAAGGATTACAGTGCAATGACTGCTCTTGTCTATGCTGCTGGTAATAGGCATTGGGACATTTGTAAATGTCTCTTAAAGGCAGGTGCTAGTTTCCAGTTAAGTGATGGGCAATCAAAACGAATGAATTTTGTTCAGAAGTTAGTTAATGCTGGACAGACAGAATTGATGTGGTTTGCTGAGAACGGAAAGCATGATATTGTTCGTCAGCTAATTCAGAATGGAGCCAACATCAACGATAAGGATCCTCAGGGACAGACCGCCCTTATCAAAGCTTCTCGTTACGGACACACTGAAGTTGTGAGTTGTCTTATTGAGAATGGGGCCGAGGTTGATATTACTGACAACAGTGGACAAAATGCTCTGTTCTGGGCATCAAAATCAGGACACTTTGATGTCTGCAGACTGTTACCGGTAAGTGATGCTCAACCAGGGATGCTGGAGTCAATGCATGAACACGCAAAATCTAATGATAAAATAATGCAGATTATTGCTTTAATATCAACACGTGAAAACCGACAAACAATAGACCTTGGGGGTATAAACAATGTTGATACCCTCCGCATGGCTCTCATCCAAGCGGCGAATGGTCGATTAGATGTGAAGGGACGCCGACACTTACCTTTACAAGACGTCATCGACTACACCATGTTAGATGACCTACCTTCACTCGGATCTGATCTACTGAAAGTCACCTCTTCCTTGCCAGATACAGTGACTGATAATCTTCCAAAAGTATCAGAGCTGATCAGATGTCCAGGCATCGGTGATGTACACAGTATACCGTTAGGGAAGTCTGGCGACATTAAAAGCTATGTCAATGATTGCATTCAGAGAATTATCAAAAAATGGAAAGACCCTTCATTAATACATGTAGTTCAATTGCGAATCAAAGACAAGCCGTGTGGTAGTTCAGCAGAGCAAGCGAAGGTCCTGATTCCAGATGAAAATGATTATATCATGGATTATGGCCATGCTTATGAACTTATTGACTCCCCTAATATTACAGAATTAATCCTTATCGGCAACGGCTATATAGGATATCGTGGTGCTGACGACAGGCTGAAATCAAGTAAAAGTTTTCATGATGATTTCTGCTCCAGTTTAGAAAAAACATTGACAGATATGGGTATACCGATCTGCTCAGAAGTGGGTAAGGTGAGAGATGGTGGCCATGCAAGCACAAAAATAGAGATCAAATGTGACCCTAGCATTGATGATACCCTGGTGATATCTGTTGACTTGGTGCCAGCCATTCTCTTCAAGGAGTGGCCAGAATATCTCATTCCGAGGACGTGGATGATGGATAGAGATGAATTAATAAGACATGGTTACTACCTGGTGGCCAAGCCGCCTCACAAGGACAGTGAACTTGGTAAGTCAATGAGAGAAAATAACCAGGAAGACCAGCGTACACAACTCTACCGTATCTCCTTTTCTCATCTCGAGACGAGGCATATTAGAAGTCTAGAACCCTGGGTTAGAGATGCATACATCGCGGCAAAGTGTCTACGCAACCCTGATGTCTGCAGGATAATGATACAGGACAAGGATGGTTTCCTTTACAACACGGACAAATATGTCACTAGCTATTACCTGAAAACTGTCTTCCTACACAACGTTGAGGACTTCCTCAAGAGAAAAATGAGTTTGATCGAGATGGTACGNTAAACCTTATCAGCAGCGGAAGTGGAAGTTGAGAGCATTGTTGGTAGAGTGTGCGAGAGAACGGCGAAAGAAGACAAAGCAGAGAGAAAGTGACAGGAGACAGAAGAAGACAGACTCTGTTGAGGGAGCTGGTGTCCATGTTTCTGAGGACAATAAACCTGATGAGTTGGTGGACGTGTCGGACATTGAACAGAAGGAGAGTGAATCATCAGATGAGTGGGAGGAAGTGACCATCTACCACAGAACAGGTGGATATAAACAATAACACGTGGGATGGAAGCGACCAAGATCAAGTCAGTAAGAATAGCAGTTGGAATATTGTCATGTAGATGTGTTGCTATTCTTTTATGAGGAAGTGTTGTTTATACCAAGAACTGCACGTCGCTGTGACGTCATATTTAACCCTGATTTATTGTGTCTCTTTATAATGCTAATATACCTTATCAATTAATGAGCCCTCATAGCTCATCTCGACAACCTAATAGACAGGTGTGACAGGAATCAGCGTCCTATGAATGCAAGTCCGCCAAACAATAGCCCGCTATTGTAAGGTTATATTCGAATGGTCGTGGTCTCTCTAGCCATATATTCTAATCCCACGCTGAACAATAAGACTGGACTTTGGTTCCTGGGGGACTTGGATTTCTTTCACACCGGCTCCTGACAGCCCTGTAAATACATTTAGAGAGTTTCAGTTCGTTTGCATGTTTGTGTGACGGTGATTTAAAATGCATTTGATTTAACCGGCATTGAACCCAGGGTGCAACGTCATCATCTTTGGTGTATGGGTTGAAGCAAACTGGTCGTGCCAGTCAAGGTGTCTCTAGAGAATCGAACGCCGCCATTTTGAATCTATTTTCTCACATCGGCAATTTAATTGTCAAAAGCATATTTGCACAACTGCTGTGGCTTTGCTGCCTCGAATAACATTTAGAAGAAGGTCAACTGCAAATCTAAGCTTGGGATGTAACCCACTAAAAAAGTAATTTGTAATTTCGAAATTGCGAATTTCGTGGAGGAACTGATGGAGATAAAAGAGACGGTGTGGAGAAAGAACTATGGTCAGTATCTAAGTTACATGATGTGTTCCAACGTTAGTTGTTAAACAAGCAGCGTCAGAATCTGGAGTTTGTGTTGGTGGAGGAGAGGATCAGGCGAGCTCTGTGGGAACCTATTCCAGCCTCCTGGGACCTGTCAGTAAGTTGGGATACTTTGTCTTCTCTGATGAAGAAACTGACCAGGAACATGAGGATGTGAGACTCGTGAAGGAGGGAACGGACTCTGTTGAGGGAGCTGGTGTCCATGTTTCTGAGGACAATAAACCTGATGGCCCGTATGCACCAAAGTGGTTTAAAATTTGGCTTAAACCTAGACTTACTAATCATGGATTAAGCGTGGATTAAATCATCCGAACTTAAACCTGCACCAACATAGTTAAACCACAGATTAAGTTGTCCATGGTTCATCCATGGTTGAACCAATTTCATAACATAAATGGCTATTACCAATGGATTAGGTCACACCCTGTGAACACGATCTCATTGTATATGCTCTGGCAAAACTGACTTAATCCAAGTTTAATCTACCCCTCTGCCGAGCAATTGCTTGGTACACCTATTTCACTATCCGGCTGACTGTAATCTGGTGAACACCTGCAAGATCACAATCTGTCATCTGGAAATGACCTGTGGCGTAAAATCGTAGCGTAAGTAAAAGCCTGTTAATTGGTGCAACAGCAGCGTTCCTGTTAGAGTTGGGTGTAATCTCTTCTTCCATCCAATCCAAAATTAGCAAAACGTTCTCCATGGTGAAGCGGTATCTTTTGTGGAAATCACCATCTCTAAACTCCTCCATCGGATTGCTTCTATCTCAAAATCAGCCGTTCTGGCCGTTGAAAATTGTCAAAGCGTTGATCCAGTCCATCTTGTCACTTCAATCACTTCTTCAAAAATGTAATAATCCAAGTTTANGATGGAAGCGACCAAGATCAAGAGAGGAAGGACCGTTACATGTGATGGTAGGTGTTCTTCTTAATCACAAGACTTGCGCTTCGTTGCAACGTTATATTTAATCGTCCTGTTTCGATTGGTACATGTATTTTTACAATGCTACATACATGTACACGTATGTATCATTTTAATGATCCCGCGACATCATAAAGCCTGCCGCACACTGGAGCTATCTGCTGAGCAAAAAGTCTCTCGAGACCGTTTGCTCAGCAGATAGCTCGCGTGTGCGCGTATTTGTCGGTGCGTTTTCTGCCTCGCAAGGCCTTGAGGCGAATATCAAGCATGTTGGAACACAGAAACTATACGGTATACGATCAGGTTGGTTGACAAAGGCTTCACAAAGGGTTTGCAACTGTGAACGGTGAAGCCATTAGGGACTTTTGGCAAGACTCCGTATCTCGATCCGTGTGACGTATGACGTACCGAGCTAATGCATTTTCTAAAGTCATAGTACGGAGCGGACCTTGCCAAAAGTCCCTAGTGTCAACCAGCGTATCACTATGCCGTATACTTCTATGTAGGCATACAGGAAGCCAAAAGGGGGTTACATGATTCAACATGTTGAAAGCTGAAAGGTGTTGAAGCGTCTAAACCCCCTTTCAACACATTTCAACAGCTTTCAACGAGTTGCCAAAATAGATTCATGTTCATATTCTGACAACTTGTTGAAATCTGTTGAAAGGGGGTTTACAACAGCTTTCAACAACAACAGCATTCAACACCTTTCAACAAATGTTGAACCACTGTGTAAACTCCCCTTTAAGGGAGGGGTGAGTCTCTTGGCAGTCTGTTGTCAGTGTCAGATGTTGATATGTTTGTGTGCTTCTAAATCATCCATCGTTCTTCATACCTCTTTCGAAATATCTCCCTCCCTACCCTGCTGCAATAGAGGCATACCCGGAGCGAGGCAGCGTTGACAGTAAAGTCGTCTATCCTATAGCGGACTCCGCCGTTGTTTCCGGCGCTGGAGCGGTTGTCACAGGGTTTTGGATAATTATTCGATGGTAGTACCTGTGTAGGCCTACATTCATGGTTTGTTGATTTTCTCAATGCCTGTGAAAACGCCGCAAGCCCCGGCGGAATCCGCTGAGGTGGAGAGGGGCTGGAGAGGGCGTATTTAACCCCTGAAATTCTGATGACGATCACTCGGTCCAGACATTCACAATTCCCACTTTCCATTTCATGGTTTAATTTGTCACAGTTTTGTCATAGTTCCCATCCTCGTCCCCATCACCCGAGATCACTGGCTGCGAGAATGACCTCTTCGCCGCTAGTTTCGACTGCGTCTTCCGCATTCGTTCGCGCGCTTTTTCACTGCTCGCAGACGAACTTAACGAACTGGATAAGTTTGCAGAACTATCGGACGAATACTGCTTTCCGAATCGAGAAATATTCGACGCTCGGCTTTGTACACGTGACTGGTTGCGGCTGAGTTTGCGTTTGAAAAGCAAGGCTGGCTCCACAGTGGATTCCACTTTTTTGATTTGCCCGCTGCCAAAGGCTGGCTCCACAGTGGATTCCACTTTTTTTATTTGCCCGCTGCCCTGGGATTCTCGGTCACAACTTGTTTGGGACGAGGATGAGTAGCTGACCTCGCTCTCAGTGTCCTCTACCGTGACGCACGTCGGGACCGCAGCCGGCGGGCGGTACGCAGGACACAACTGCGTCTCATACTTCATAAACATCTGCCGCAATAGCTGCATATTATTGTATCTATTTTTATCTCTCAGTAACCTAATCCTCGACTCCGCACT
The DNA here is from genome assembly GCA_002633025.1 of Notospermus geniculatus. NCBI lineage: Eukaryota > Metazoa > Nemertea > Pilidiophora > Heteronemertea > Lineidae > Notospermus > Notospermus geniculatus. The sequence goes on along the minus strand of NMRB01001873.1, from coordinate 31,575 downwards.
CCTCATGTCACTTAAATCATCAACAGATGGCGATGTAACGTTTCCCAAACGTCTGACGCAACTTCCGGGTTTGTCCTTCTGCGCAGGCGCAGACAACGTCCGACTGCGAATCGCCGGCGTCAGATGTTTGTTTACATCTCCAAGTGTTGGCGTCAGACTCGTTTTGGATCGCTTAACAGCCAATGAAATCGGCCAATTCCACTTCAGTGCGGGACTATCAATGTCTAAAAACGTCTTTTCTTGTTTATAACTGTAGCTAAACGGGTTGACATTTTTTGGCACGAATGTGCTGGATCGAAGCCAATCTAGGGCGTTCCGAAAACACCGACTGTCTCGTGCAGTCAAAGATGCATTCGCTTCGTTCACAAAAACTTGCGCTGCTGCTAAATTCCCATTCGCGCATGCGCACATGAGTGGCGTCATGGTGTCTTTGTTTACTTTATCAACGTTTGTTCGATTGAGAGGCAGACGTGAAATCACCAGTCGTGTCATCTCTACGCCGCTGTTAAATGCAACATGGTGCAGGAGGGTGTTTCCAAAATCATCACACTGGTTGACGTCAAAATCGATCATATCCAGGAGAAGTTTCATAATGTTTAAACGATCTGTGATCACGGCGTGGACGAGACAGTTCCGATGCGTGCGGTCCGTGGCAGACTTCTCAGCGCCGTGCTCTAGTAATGTTTTCGTCATCAACGCCGCCTGGCGGTCATTTTCTAAATAACAGCATCGCATCAGCGGGACTAGGCCGTCTTCCGGTGCTGGGTAGTTCACGTCGATACCTAACTTCATCAGGAGGACGAATTGTCTGTATCTCCCCGCCTTTATAACGTTATGGAGGCCCGCCATTTTCGGACGACGGGTGTCGGGTCGGCTCTGACGTCACGTCCTGTACGTCATGATTCCGGTTCCGGCTTTGTAGCAGAGTGTGTTTAGATCTCGTACAGTCAAAGATGCATTCGCTTCGTTTACTAAAACCTGCGCTGCTGCTAAATTCCCATTTGCGCATGCGCACATGAGTGGCGTCATGGTGTCTTTGTTTACTTTATCAACGTTCGTCCGATTGAGAGGCAGACGTGAAATCACTAATCGTGTCATCTCCACGCCGCTGTTAAATGCAACATGGTGCAGGAGGGTGTTTCCAAAATCATCACTCTGGTTGACGTCAAAATCGATCATATCCAGGAGAAGTTTCATAATATTTATACGGTCTGTGATCACGGCGTGGACAAGACAGTTCCGATGCGTGCGGTCCGTGGCAGACTTCTCAGCGCCGTGGTCCAGTAATGTTTTCGTCATCAACGCCGCCTGGCGGTCATTTTCTAAATAACAGCATCGCATCAGCGGGACCAGGCCGTCTTCCGGTGCTGGATAGTTCACGTCGATACCTAACTTCATCAGGAGGACAAACTGTCTGTATCTCCCCGCCTTTATAACGTTATGGAGGCCCGCCATTTTCAGACGTGTCGGGTCGGCTCTGACGTCACGTCCTGTACGTCATGATTCCGGTTCCGGCTTTGTAGCAGAGGTCAAATATCGCATGGCGTGTTGTCACAAGTATATACAGGTCTTCTGAAATTAGAAGAAAAAATAATTAACCTTCGGCAGTTCGCAAAAAACGAAATTTTCGCAAATACATGTACCATATTTCGGCGATTGTATTTCATGGTGTGATAGTTACGTAATCTGACCTCCAGATGCCTTGTTAAAGCTGACCTGCGTGAATTTCACCTCGAGCGGCATAGGGTGTTTAAAAATACCTGCCACGCCACGGTGCGGCGGGCATACGAGGTACAAACGAGCTCGTCGTTCGTCAAATCCCACAGGTTGATATTGTCCGAGCAATGCTTTGATATACTAGTATCAATTCTGGTCTTTGAATGTGTAGGACACGCATCCTTCTCATAAGAAGTGTAGGCTTATGATATCATTATGACACTCTCTGGACATAGAAAAACCTCCCACCTGTATACCTAATGATCGGGCTAACAATAGCACACCAAGTTTCAAAACTTTCCCTTTGAAGCGATCTAAAGGCCTACCTGTGTAATATCACCTAATGAGCTTAAATGTCGTGTATCACGCTAATGCGATAGATCTCCATTTTTAAGACGAAATTGGATAATTAAAGGCATTGTGATAGTGTATGTTTACGTCTGAGCTGGTGTAGTAGTAAAGATTGTCCCCTGGAAAACAGTCCGCTTTCTATTCAGTTTGCAAGGCCGATCTTCGGAAATGATTTGAGAAATATTCAACATATTGTCACTTTTTTGTCGACAGCCGGCGCCACCAGCGGTGATTATATCATTCTCCAGTACCGTAATGCCTTTCGCCCCAGTGTTGGAGAAATTAATGTTCGATTACAATATAATGCATACGTGGATACCCTAGGAACGAGAGTTACTCTACATGGGGCGAGGTTGATAAGCGGTAGTTTAACAACATTGTCAATAGAGGTCTCCCTTAACACGGGTATGTTTAGCGCAGGTAGGGAAGGAAGACTGTGGCCCTTTAAACTCTCTTGTGTTTAACCAACCTCAAGACTGTTATAACTGGTATCGACACCCGGCGGTACCTGTTCAAAAACTAGGCCCTCTAGGCATGCTAAAAGTTTCAGAATGCTGTACTTAGGCCTCATATTTACTTGGTCGGAAGTAAAACACGAAAAGTAATCAATCAGATCTCTTAGTAAATAAAAGGGTTGAAATCTTGTGAAAACATCAGGTGTATGTAGACATACTTTTTGCAGAAAATCTCACTTGTCAATACAGACAGATTTAATAATATTATGTTTGGGGAAAAGTTCATGTTCAAACAAACAGTAATTAATTTGAAGACTTATACCAATAGAGTATAATAGGAACTATGTACCTGTATGTTTGGGAAGGAACTTTAAGCCTGCAGCACTTTAGGTAGTAGCACACCAGCACTTTTTCTGACGCGAGGCTAGTAAGCACAAAGTGCTTACATCCTCCGACGTAAAGCCTGCCGCATACGTGAGCTATCTGCTGAGCAAAAAGTCATTCGAGACCGTTTGCTCAGCAGATAGCTCACCGAAAAATACGCGCACACGCGAGCTTTCTGCCTCGCGAGGCAAAAAACTCACCGAAATTACGCGCACAGGCGAGCTATCTGCTGAGCAAACGGTCTCTCGAATAACTTTTTGCTCAGCAGATAGCTCCCGTGTGCGGCAGGCTTTAGTTTCGTGCAAAATGTACTATGCTCTCTCTGCATACATTACAGCTCTGCCTGCAGTTTTTTCAATGTGTGCTGAAAACTAGGTCTTGATTTTTACCCCTCGGCCCGCGGGCGGCCCGAGGGGTATTGTCGTCCCCTGCGGTGTCCGTCCGTCTGTCTGTCTGTCTGTCCGTCTGTCCATTGACGACGTTACCACTCTAGCACGTTCAAATTTAATCGGATTTTCCTGATTTTTGGTTTAAAGGTATATAATGTGGGTCCTCCACGAACCTATCGATTTTCAGCCGAATCGGACTTTCCATTCGGCCACCAGGGGGCGCTTTGCAAAAACGACGTTACCGCTCTGGCACGTTCAAATTAAAGCGTCACACATGCAACGTTCAATGAACACATAATTCAATTTACACCCACAGCCGAGGGGTCTTAAGTGCGAATAGCACGGTATTTTTTGAAGTACGTATCAGGCAAGCATTTTGGGACCTTCACGAGGCTATGACACCTCCACCTGCATTCTCCTAACACTTTGAAAATACCGCCAAATTCAATGCAGAGGGGGGAGGGGGCTTTTAAAAAGCTTTATTCAAGTTTCTTTCAGTTATGTATAGAAGGAAATGCGGTACTCACCAAGGCCGTCTCGACGCGTGTAACCCGCTCGCCTTCCTCCCGATACTGGCCGTCACTGTGGTGTGACAGTCATCAACATGACAACAGAACAACATACCAGACACAATCCATTTGCCGATCACCATCTAACACTAACTCATTTCATACTTGGATTCCTAGCTCATATATAATATTAATAATCAATTCGAACCCCGGGGTATGTAGCGTGTTTATATCAAAGATTACAAGTTTAATGCGACGGATGTTCGGAATAATTCCTCCACGGGGCGTCATTGCCCCGCCCCCAATCGACAGTCAAAGAAAATATCCGTCGTAATTCTATGCTATACTTAGATGAAATTATTGGAGAAAGTTCTGACACTGCCAGCACTTTCGATCCGCACCGTTCAGACGGAATGCTGTCCATCGAATCGGGATTGCTCCTGCGATCTGGTTGCTCAAAGAGGAATCGCTAACTTTTTATCCCGTCAGACGGCGCTGCAGGAGTTTTTGCCTGTGACGTTAAAAACAGAGCAAAGCAGCATAGTTATGACTTCGTTGGTGCAGTCGAAAAAGTGGTAGGCTACAATGTCTCACAGCGCCTCTCAGTGGCCGTAGTTTGCAGGTTTGTCAGCGGAGGCCGTGGTCTTATTTGTAGCGTCGCCGTCAGCGAGCTGATCTCACATAAACGTCTTGAGTTTCAGGTCTGAGTTTTGGAAACCTTATTGTATTTGACCCCTGTTACATTTGGTGGCCAACAGCTTTCCACGCGACTTTCCGTCGCGTCGCTACGTGCGAACGGCCAAACGACAAGATAGTTAACCGCCGCAGGGGTTGCCGGCCGTCGCGCACTTGATCGGAATCCCCGCACACCGGACATGTCCGCTCAGCGGTGGCCCAGTCGTTCGATCTGAACACCCTCCGACGCCTCGCGATTCCTGCATCGCTATGTGAATGACCCGGCTCATGATAGAAGCCAATCAGATTCCTTCTTTCAGTCATGTGACACGCACTTCAAGATGGCGGACTTACCGGATTGAAAACTTCGGGATGAACGTATAGGATAACTTTTTCGTTCCGGGAGCGACCTTAGCCCAAACAGTAAAACCATCATTTCCAAAGCCATTTTGTGTGCGTGGCCGCCATGCAGAAAAAGGCAGCAGCGCCAGGCGCGGATCCAGAGGGGGCCGAGGGGGCCGCCCCCACCCCATTTTTGGAACAGCAACAAAAAATGAGTCACTAACTCCGAGAAAATGAGCAAATGGATGAGGAAATCATGCCCCCAGATGCTTGGAAATCGTATCTAAGTGCATCTGGAATTCAAAATTTTCTGGGGGAGGCTCTGTGGCTTCGCGCCTTGCGACTCTACTCCGTCAGCCTGTGGCTGATGGTGACGGCCCCTGCCCCGTATTCCAAAATCCTGGGTCCGCCCCTGAGTGCCACAGTCAAGCCGCGAGATATTTGGTCGCCATATGCTCAGACATTTGTGAGTCAACTGTATCCATTAATCACCGTCATATGAATTGTATTTTTGCGTGCCTGTGTTCATTTCTTTATCAGAATTAAGATCAATCATCTTCGGAAACTAGAGACTACATTGCATTATTTGTTGAATACGTAATGGGTTCATCAGCAGCTAAGACGTGTTTTAAAGTGCCACTGTATGCATGAGGTATGCCTCCCCTGGCGGCGGAATCGGGAACCAACATGAAAAGACTGGTGTCTTGTCCGACCTTTCCACCCAATGGCATCACCCAGGCAGACTGATACTCTGTCAAAACCGTAGCTGACAAAACATGGCCGCCGTCATTGTCATTGTCATTGTCATTGTCATCACTTGAGAAGTTCAACGCTCTGTTATAACATGGAGGTAAGGTACCATGCTTCAACTCATTCTTTTATGTGTAGCAAGTCTCGATGCCTAATTGGTAACTTAGATCATTCAGGATAGCATTGAAACGTCCGAATACACTAGATCATGATCAACCTCGCCACCATGAATAAGCGCTGTGACAGTACACACAGTGTGTAGTACGACACAACCTAGAGCTGGACCAGTGGAATGCGGTTTGTGGTTAGAGTTACATAATTGCGATTACATGTTACATTTAGTGAATCAGATGACTGGGGCGAATAATAAATATCGACCTTTTCACTCAACTAGGAAGTTTGTGGTCAAAATTGAATGTTCCATTTTTCCTCACTTCCGCATTCCATCAATCCACCTCTCCCTTGTGTCGGACTTCAACCTTTTACGGATTAAGCAAGGTTCATTGGCTCACGGATCCAATCCGATCCGTTTCCAGTCCGTTTGCCCCGTGGTTGAAAACGTCTTGTTTTGAGGGGTGGTAGAGGCGAAGTTTGGTTCGGAGGAGCACGTTCCGTACGTGCCACCAGTTCCGTACGTCTTGGCGTTGGTGTCGTGGGTTACATGTAGCTGCGAATAGCTGCGCAGTATCTTTCTGATTTTGGTATCATGGGCCAGCTACGAAAAGCTGCCAGGTGTCTTCCTGACGTTGATGCCGTGAGCCAGGTACGTATTATAACTGCCCGCTGTTACCCGCGACGTTGGTGCCGATAAGTCCATTTTTCGACCACGGTCATGAGTCTTCCTGACGTTGGTGTCAATGTGATTGGGGCTGTCTTGCTCCTGCCGTACGCGATTCTGCTTCTGCCCCGGGGCTTCTGCCGGCTCCTGCCGCTGAGCCTGGTACTGAGTTCGTGACGCTGCAGTTCGGTGTTGCCGCCCTGTCCGAGCCTAAAACCTGTTGCGTCAACTTACCTTACTGGACTTGACTTTCAGTATCGTAGTCAGTTAAAGGTGCTCTAGTTCGAAGTGTAAACATTACGGTTTGTTTATTTACATGGTTGATTATAATAGTTATTTTTCCTCGGACAGGTGGCAGCACCGTGTATACCAAAACATTAATGTTATCTATTTTTATATCTATCTTGATCAATATTCTTGTAACTGAAATATATTCATGATTTGACGCTCAAAAACAAGCAAAAAGTTGTGAAATAAAGCGAGATTGAATTCGATTTTATCTGATTTGTTAGTACCAGAAGTTGACAATAGGTGGCACACTGTAATGTTTACAACTCGAACTAGAGCACCTTTAAAAGGATGGGATGGTGTTTTTTTTGAGCGAGTGTCAATAAGTGTACATTGCTGTGTCAATAACCACCTTCATTTAAGAAGTCAGTGTTCATCTATTCACGTACGTGGACCAAGACTCAATAGGGAGGTTTAGAAATCAAACGATAAACGTAAACGTTAACGACAACGTTATGCAATATAAAATCTGGTTAATGTGTAATATGAAAAATAACGTTGTCGAAAAGTTTACGTTTATCTTTAATTTCTAAACCTCCCTAATGCCTTGACATTTTCGCTCTGTCACATTGCCGTACAGGCAACCTCCTCATAGCCATTTTGATGTGTCATTACACCGATCGCTTGGCATAAAAATCTAACTCTGACAGGGATTGCAAGTAAAATATACCGGTACTTAAACATCAACATTTGAACCAAAGTCTGTAGGTTGTCAGTTGCTAGCGCCACCTATGAGGAAGTGTCCGCACTGATATGAGCCTAATAGGGGTCCTTTTATCATTCTGTAAATGGATTTGTTTTTCAATCATCTACCGCTTTAGTTACTTCGCCATTTTGTAGGTGGCAGCACTGACGGCCTAGTACAGACAACTGATCATCGGGCTTTGGAGTGTCAGGGTAATTTGGTTCCAGTTCGTCCTCCAGGGGCGCTGCAGGGGTCGTAGTTTAGAATCCCGTGTTGCAGTGACAGACCGGAGAAACAGGCCCGAGTCCACGGGACCTTGGTCCAATGGACACCGATTCCAAGGAGCTGTCGAAATTAGAACTTCGATTCCTGGCTTTCTCTACATCACGATACATGTATTTTTTATTCACGTTTTTTATCACGATATATTTTTTTGACTTCTTTTACTGAGAGACTAAATCCCCCGGACTTAGATTACCAGAAATCCATAAACCAACGGACTTCGATTCCCAGAAATTTATACGTACGGACTTACCAGTACGTTGCCAGAAATTTAACCCTACAGACTTAGATTCCCAAAAATCCTAGGCTAGAGACTTAGATTCCTCGAAATCTATATGGACTTAAATTTCCAGAGGATCCCTGATAGCCAGAGTGGGTGTCTGCTACCAAGCGGCAGATTCCGGGTTCGAATCCAGCCCGGGCCATCATAGTTGAATATATATCCCTGCCTCATCAAATCCCTGACTTTCCGCATTGGATAGTAATCGTGGTGTCATGGACTACGGACTTAGAATCCCATCTGAATATACGGACTTAGGTTAGGCCTACACGAAATTTAAACCTACGGACTTTGAATACAAGAAATTTAAGCCTACGGACATTGATACGGACTAAGATTAGGCCCTACAAGAAATGTAAACCTGCGGACTTTGATTCCTAGAAACCAATACCTACTGATTTAGATTACCAGGATGTAGGGTCCGGAAAATCTTCTCTCCTTGAGGAGTATAGGCCGACAGATCTTTCCGCTTCAGAAACACGACAGTGCTAATAAATAACATTGCGTTGCTACTATTAGATTTTTGGCGCTCCATATCGCGTAGTATGAGATTCCAGATACAGGCAACAGCTAGTCAGGTTCATGTCCCCCTGAATTTTATTGGAAAGAAAAGTAACCTACCTATTGGAAAATTACATGTACTTTATTAGATTTTTTGCCCCTGGGACTAAACAGCAAGAATTAGAAGCAAAGATTTCAATTTTGATGCGCCTCTCCAAATTTCGATTTTCGCCTGCCTCTCGGCGTCTACTGTGTACTGGTATGTGTGGCCTACACCGCTATGATGTGTACCATGTATTACTGTCGCTCATCGCCGATCGTCTGCCGTCCCAACAACGCGCGTGGTAACTAGGCGAGCTTGCCACCAGACAACAAGCGGGTGCATATAAATTATTGCCCGGCGCAACCGCGGTTGGAACGGAGTGAATACTGAATAGCCCGAAATGATTTGTTCACATAGACATCTGTACACATGCTGTACATTGGATACTAGGATTTAACAATGCAGTGAATTCTGGCTCTCTGTTTTACAGCTGGATGGGTACCATTGGTTCAAAAATGGAATAAAACGCCTCCAAGGATGATGGTTAGGGGTAAGTTGATTTTATTTCAAAATTGATATTTTTCTACAGGACCTGCCCCGGCTATTTCAGCCATATGGTACTGCGCTAACAAATTTTACCATGATCAGTACCGTCTCATCCTAAATGATAATTGGTTGTTTTTATAATTGACAGTATACTCTTTACCCTGATTGGCTGTCAATCAAAAGTATCATCCGTAGCCAATCAGCGCACTTATTGGTGTGTGCCTATTGACCGCTATCGATTTGATGTCAGTGTCAAATGTACAAGTGTTTAGCAGATTTAAAGCCCCTCTGTATGGAATTTTAGGGTCTTTTTAGAGTGTTAGGAGAATGCAGGTAGAGGTCTCATAGCCTCGTGAAGGTCCCCAAAATGCTTGCCTGATACGTACTTCAAAGAATCAAGACCTAGTTTTCAGCACACATTGAAAAAAACTGCAGGTAGATCTCTAATGTATTCAGATAGAACATAGTACATTTTACACTTCACTAACGTCGGAGGACGTAAGCACTTTCTGAATTCAATACAGTGTGGCTTTAAGTCTCCTGACTTCATGTGTAATGTGCACATGTGCCGTAAGGAAACCGGCGCGCGCAAATATCCCGTCACAGTTGGGTTACAGACAAATTGATGATAAGCCTGTAAATGCTCAACCCCCCACAACCCCCTGCCAAAAAAACAAGAAAAAATATCGCGAACCAGAGGGGCCTGTTTTAGATTTCACAAGAAATGTCTTCATCGGGTGGGAATTCAGTATATTGTGCCTCGGCCTGTAGGCGTAAATGTCAACAGTTTTATATTTCGTTGCTGGACTTGGGAGTACAAGTTAAAGATAATATATCACGGGTATTTTCGCGGGCCACGAAAATCATTGTTTATTTACATTTTGTTTGTTTATGTCCAGTGTTTTATTGTCTTATGGGTGGCGTCCACTAGAGCGCCGACAACATTAGGAAGGGTTCGGGAAGCAAATGTGTCATTTCGGCATTGCTTCCGCATCAAGTCCTATTGGTCGTTTTACCCTTTCCCGAACGTGCAGAAATGCCGCGAACTGTTCCGGAATGATAAAGACAGTGAACGGAACCTTTCAAGAATATGCGGAGTGGTTGCCGAATGAATGCGGATTCACTAAATTTGCATTCCGCGTCTTGTCCGCGCCCTAGTGGACGCTAGGTTTTATGGGTAATTTGTTGGTGGCGTGCCCCTCTAAAAATTCTTTAGACACCAGAACGATTCAATTTGGTGGGTTGGCTTGTCCCAAAAAGTCCAAATAACATGATGTAAACATCCATGTTTACAAACATTAAATGTAAACAATAAAGTTGTGATATATTATCTTTAATAGGAGCTGTCAGTCAGTTGACCAATAGGTGTCACTACTGTCTAATTCAATGCCTACCGGGCCGAGTCATGGTTGACTGAGCACCAATCAAAATAATTTTCCTTTGTCACCCTGGATGATCAATTTCTGTTAAGCTGAGGGTTGCTGTTAAACTGATTGATGCTCGTAGTTAATCTGAGTTAAAATGGCGGATTATCATCTTTCTTCCTCGACTGACGAGGAAAATGAGGATGTTTCGTAGGAAAATTAAAGGTGAGACATCATCATACTAGGCCTATCCGCTAACCACGATGCTAAGCTATGCGAACATAGACGACAGTCTACGAAGAGCTACGATTTTTTCATTCGTCCCTTGTCGCAGGCCAAAATTCGTCAGTGGGACGCTAGTATAAGTCAGGTCTAATTGTTAAACGAGGGATTATAGGATATATGGCTGGAGAGACCATGGGCCACATGAATAAAGACTAGCAAATCTTTACGTTAATATTGCAATACAAATGTACAAGGCAATGCTGTACAAATCTGAAGTAAAATCATTTGCTAGTCTTTATTCATATGACCCCTTGGCCATTCATTCGGACCTACATGTGTAACCATAAAATAGCAGACTATTGTGTCCCGGATATCCATCCCTAGGACTTTCTCCTCTGTTACATCGGTTTCCTCTTTTTCAGAGTGACGACAACTTTGGCCTGTCCCATGAAATTACATAAATATCCTCTTGATACTCAGACATGTCCGCTACAGATTGAAAGCTGTGAGTACAAAATGCTGGTGAAAATGACACGACATCGCTAAGGAATTGTATCAGTTGATGGAGATCTTAAAGCCCCTCTGTATTGAATTTTACGGTATTTTCAAAGTGTTAGGAGAGGGCAGGTAGAGGTCTCATAGACTCGTGAAGGTCCCCAAAATGCTTGCCTGATACGTACTTCAAAGAATCAAGACCTAGTTTTCAGCACACCATGGCTGATATTCATAAAAAACTATAAAGTCATCAGCAAATCCTTCAAAAACTGGAGTAAAAGTTATTACATGTACATGTACTTATTTTTATTCATATCACCCATTGTCAGTTGAATTTGAAAATGTTCGCATTTTTTTTTTCATTTTTCAGTTGGTTACACATCTGACGTTCTAATGTACAGTTGGAGAGACGGGACCGTCGAGAGAGAAGACGAGCTGATTCTTCCACAGTTTGAGTTGGTCGACTTTATCCTCGATGACTGTTCACAAAATTATTCAACGGGTAGGTGAGCCGAAAGAAACCATTTTATGATAAACGAAAAAATGTCGGCGCTGCAAGCGATGTGACGTCATTTTAATGCGGATGTTGCCTCATGAAAAAAACCACCGGAGTTGATGAGACAAAAACCTCATTTTAAAGCGAATGGCTCGCGGGGTTTTGATTTTTGGTGGTACCTCCCATAGAGAGTGAACCTAGTCTCCAGGCAAAGCCGTGCTCCAGTCATAGGCAAAACCTGTGCAGATATGCGAACGTGCACCTGGGGACGAATACTTCACAATACAATATAAGTCGAATAGTTCACAATGCAATATAATTTGGCTACAGAAGTCCGTGTAGTCCGAGGACCTGAACCTGACCCACTGATAAAAACGCCCAGATTTATTTTCATTCATTACTCTGGGAAGTAAAGCCTCGCTTATGTCGCCCTACGCTGTGATCGAAATAGCGTCAACAAGTTGCAACTGATAACTTATGTCGCCACCGACTAGAAAACTACCGATCGGTCGCAACTACCTGGAACTAGTTTATCGCCGTCTTTTGAGTGCTTATGTCGACACTGGTTTCTTTTGATTTTAAGTAAAACGTGCTGAAGTTGAATATAGCTGGGGGTAATAATGTAAAGCGCATTGAGCAGGTCAACTGGAAATGCGCTATATAAGAACTAACATTATTATTATTTATTATTATTAGAAAACAGGGGAGGCTACAGGGACAGTAGGTTAGGTCCCGTGAATCGGTTACAGGACATTGACAGGGAGACAGACAAGTAGCCTCACTCTCTACTCTCATTTCCCAAGGGGCAACTGATCCCTGGGAGTGGGGGGAGGGAGCCACCCGGGTTTGGAGAACATTTGGATTTTGTTGTAGAATGTGCGTGATCATGGTGATACATTGTCGTGGGAGAACGTGGAACTAGTCAGGCAGCCTCAGAACTTCGATTGCCTGGTGGCCTGGGTGGCACCCCCGCCCACTCCTATGGTGATCCGTTGCTGCCGGATAGCTATTGGCACAAGGCGCGTGGCTGAAGGCGAGGTTGATATCCTGATTGATGTTCGTTTATGAGATTGTTCAGACGAAGTTTCAGGCGGTTGTTGACGATCTGTTCGAAGTTTTCCGAGGGCAGACTGTAGAGTTATCGGACGATAGTTCTTCGGGTTTGAGTGGTCTTAATACGGGTATTTGATTACGGAATCAGGATCGTGGTTCTTGCTTTCCATGCATCAGGGAAGTAACTGACATGTAGACATACTTTTCGTGTATTCGGCGAGATACCGCAAGGTTAAGAGCGGGAGGTTTTAGTAAAGTCCATAGTGACCAGGTGCTGTGTTTCGAATTTTTCTTGTTAGAGGGTTAGAGTGGAGGTTGTTTTCTGCAGTGACTAGGGTTTCGAATTCGCTGTTATTTGACGGGATGTGACATATATGTTCTGGTGGGTGTCGATGATTGATTTAATTTATTTGACCAAAAAGAAGAATACATGAACCAGAGGTGCAAAGTATATGGTCGAGGAGACCCACACTAAGGTCAATAGAGACCGCTAGCGTGTGGGCCACCCCAGATTATACAATAGTTATATACACATGAGATATTTTACATGGTGGCTGAGCAGGTTGGGGGTGGAAGAGTACCATGGAGAAGAAGGAGAGGGTATGTAAGAAATTGATAAATAACTCATCTTTTATCGGTCTAAAAAGTCTGTAAGGAGCACGGGAAATGGTTTGGAATGTAGCAAGTAGGGTCGTAATGTCGAAGGTGTAGTTTCTGTAATAGTTGATAGTGGCTGTGAAGCTGTGGCTGAAAATTTTGTCAAAAATACAGTCTGGCGGCAGGGTGTTCATGAATTTAATCACTTTGAACTTGAAGTGTTTTTCAGTGAGGGAATGTCTGTGAATTGGGAATGAATATGGTCGAGATTGGTTTCGGGTGTTATAGTTATGGATATTGTTGTTTGAATTTACGTTGAGATTGACAAAGTATGGCGGTAGTTTGCCATGCATATTTGAAATAGAATTTTGAGGAGAGTTAGATTGTAAAGTTCCGGGAGGGCAAGAAGGTTTAAAGATTTAAAGTAGAGGCATGGTGTGCGATAATAGATGGGCTTTACAAATAGTTCTAATTGTTTTTTTTTCTGGAGAATGTATGCTCGTTGGATGTGGTAGTGTTCAGATGAGGGGTTGTCAGTGATTGGTATAATGGCTTTAGGACTGGGTTAGGAAGAGTAGTTTTTCAATCTGTGAATTGTGCCAAGGCCCTTTAGGATCTTGGTGGAAATATGGGTAAGGTGGTCTTGCCAAGTGAGATTCTGATTTATAACAAGTCCAAGGAAGTTGAAAATTGAGACACGCTCTAGGTTTTTGCTGTTTATTCTAATGGAAAGAGTAGAGGGAATATTGGTGCACCGGGATGACGGAAAACCATGAATTTTTTTATTTTGTCAATATTAAGGGAGAGTTCGTTTGCGATTATCCAGTCATTAACTTTATCGAGTACGGCATTAATGTGGTTTGATATCTGAGTACCGGCTTCGTGTCTGTGAGGAGAGTTGATTAGGGTGTGGTGTCATCTGCATATAGGATGTTACTTAGGAGGTCGCTCGAATTGTGGTATGTCGTTGATGTAAATTATGAAAAAGAGAGGTCCTGATATGGATCCTTGGGGTACCCCTGCTGTGATGTTTTCTGTCTCAGATTTGATGTGGTCAATTTTCAACATACTGTTTACGGTTGGAGGTAGCTAATTAATGATATGATCAATTAGATGTGCAGCAGCAAGTTCGGTTGGGTGGTTTGCTCGAAAGCCATACTGGGGTGGATGTAAAAGTTGGTGGTTTAGGAAGTAATTCATAAGTTGTTCATGAATAGCTTTCGAAGATCTTTGAGATGGCTGGGAGGAGTGATATTGGTCGGTAGTTCGTCATGAGTGATTTTTGGTGTTTTTTTTAATACTTTGGGATAACGTTTGCTACCTTCATTTATCGGGAGACGTGTTTGTTGCAAGGCATTGGTTTATCAAGATTGTGAGTGGTTTTTACTAATTCGTGTTTAAGATTCTTTAGGATTCTTGTGGAGAGGCCGTCATAAAAGCCGGAACTGGATTTCGCGTTGGTGTTAGAAATTATTTTTAGTACACTGGCCTCGCTTACAGGATTGAAGGAGAAAGAGTATGGGGTGCGAGTACCTAGGTGGTCTTTGAAGGACATTCGTGACTGGGGGAGTTTTGCTGCCAGGTTTGTACCGATGTTGGAAAAGTAGGAGTTAAGGTTATCGGCGAGGGTTTTGTTATCACTTATTTTTGAACCATTTATATCTAGATATTCAGGGAAAGTTATAGTTAGATTGGGTTTGCTATTATGTAGAATGTTATTAATATTTTGACAAGTTTTCTTGATGTCATTTTACATGATTCAAATGTGTGGTTGTAGAAGGTCAATTTTTGCAAGTCGGATGGTTCTGCGTAGGACGGTGTTGTAAGTTTTTAGTTGTTGTAAGCGATGAGCATATATCGACGGTCTGTTGGGTTTGTTTCTTTTAATTTCTTGTAGAGCCTATTTCTGATCTTCAGGGATGTATTAACGAGTCCACGTGTTGTCCAGGGAGCAACTTTATCGTTTATTCTTGTCAAACCTAACTTTCTTGATTGCGAAGAATTGATTAGGCTTATCTATTAGTGTTTCATGGAATTGGTTAAAGTTGGGGTTTGGGTCGGACTGTGGATTGTTTGGTAGCCAGGAGAAAGTGTTACCGGAGAGGGATTCCTTTAAGCCTGTTTATCGAGTCAGGGGTGGTTTTCCTAATGTGAATAAATTTGGGATGTTTGCTTCTTTATGGGTGTTAAGCGTGTGCAGATAAAATATGGCAAATGGTCTGGAAAGCGGTGAGTAAGCATACCAGTGGTCTTGTCAAGGTTAGGAGGTAATGCACAGTAGATGTTGTCAATTAGTCGCACTGTTGGCAGTAACGCGAGTTGGCCGAGTAATGGAGGGTATGAGTCCATGAGCTGTGATGGTACATGTATTAAAAAATTCTTCAGAAACAGAACGGGAATTTAGGAGCAGGCCAATATACTGTAATCTCCATTAAGTATGAGGTTGCATTTATTAGAATCAAATTGTGAGAGAACTTGTGATAGGTCATTTCTAAAATTACTGTGTGATTCGGTGTTGGTCCAGGAGGCCGGTAGATATTTCCAAGTTAGACTGAACTGTTGGTGGGGTGTGTTTTAGACTTAATTTCGAGAAAGAGACATTCCCAAAGATTGGGAAGATTATTGCCGTCGATAATTTTTGTATTTGTACGATTCGTGGATATAAATAGCGAGGACCGAGGCCCGGTCGGACCAGGGAAACCGATTTCAATTGATGGCAGGGGTTCGACGTCATGTAATCTGACAAGGTTAACTTTCATTAATCCTGATTGCTCGGCGGCCAAGTGTCCCTTGCATATTGAGATTGGGGAGGTTGGGAGTGCCTCAATATGAAGAGACACTTGGCCTCGGGAGGCCATTCGGGGTGGAACCGGAACGGCCAACAGACCAAGTGTGTCGGGGAAGAACTATTTCGTCTTCCCAATCTGAATACCGACAGTGACGGATGGATTCAGGGGGCAGGTGCGATAAACCGAACACTACGTACAGGAACTTCTGGCTTGTTCAAGAAACCCACCCGCCCACCCATGTCAGGAACAGGCGCCGTCGGATGTGTGTAAATGTGTCGGTACGAACTATTTCGTCTTCCCAATCTGAATACCGACAGTGCACACATTTGATGGCACACCACTTTGGATACTTTATCTATATGCATTGACTTCTAACAGCCGTGCGCAGAGCATGGTGGGAATCGTGGTCGCGCTGCAGCGTGATATCACGGGGCAACTGAAGTCAACGTTTACAATGGTTTACTTGTGGAGATTACAACAACAATCGCGGCTAACCGAGGCCACCCGAAGATAAGAGACTTTAGCACGTCTGATTTCAAAAAAGCGTCAATCGTTTTAAAAAAGCGTCATTTTGAAATGACCTGTCCAAATGCAATCTCTATCATCTTATCTACATACCTAATCTGAATTTCAACCTCTGCAGGCGTTTGTGGCGCCGAAAATCTATATTATATTAGTCTAAGGCGATTTCTGTAATAAACTCAAACTCCTCCGAAACGGCTCAACGACTTTCCTTCATTTTTCACAGTAGGCATGTGTTCACCGTGAAGTTGTGTTTGGCAGTATTCAAATTGCGTGAGGAGCGGTAACATCCGCATAAATCGCACTTTTGTTCGCTTTTTTCCACCCAAAACAAGACGACCGAGTCTGACGTCACAGTCGAAACACCGCCGTTGCCGGCCATGTCGAATTAGCGGAATCCGCGGAAACAACGGAACCCAGCGGAACCTGGTCTGCAGCCGATAGAACGAACACGTGAATCGTCCTTGCTTCGTTCAGCTGTTGACTGAAAGCAACACGCGACTCGGTGTTGGTAAGCAACACGCGACTGCAGTCATGATGTGCGGATTGAGACCTAAATGTAGGCCCTAGGCATGCTAGGTCTAGGCTAGGCTACTGGTGGGCCTACATGGCCTAGGCCTACTGTAGAGCTAGTTTTTTCGGCGCCTAACAATTCGATTTGAACAGTGCAGTTATTATTGAAAAAACAACATTGTTTTTCCTTTAAGTTCCGCTCGTTCCGTTGTTTCCGCTGGTTCCGCTAATTCGACATGGCCGCCGTTGCCTTGCAGCGTCACGGTAACGCAACGGTCCGTGCATCATGTGCAGGACGAATACGCTGACGTCAACAATGCATTTTTGGCCACCGGGCTTTGCGCAGGGTCATGATCGCGACGTCAGCGCAATGGCAAGTTACGTCGTGGATGGAATCGGGGGACCGAGTAGGCCCACTTCGCAAGTTCCCACCGGATGCTTGACACGCCTTCCACCTCATCATGCATATCATGTCACTACCTTTGCACAAAGTAGACATATGTCAAGTTAAACCACGATCCACAAGATTATGAATAGGCCTCAAGGAGCTACGCATGCACGCATTACCCTGCCCCTGGCAGGCACTGAAAAACGTGCCGGTAACTGGTAACAACTGGACAACACTGCACGTGACCGAAGGGAGGGTAGCGGACCTCACCGTTAACGGGACTGACAATAGGGAGCTTACGCAAAGCATCCGAAACGCCAACGCGCCGACAAAGAGTACCGAACAAAATGACAGACGTTCGCGTTGGCGTTTCGGGGGCTTTACGTCCGATAACTCTGCATTCTGGACCCACCCCGCGCTTCAGGACCCATCATTTGACGGGCACTTTGCTAGTGGCATATAATGCAGGTAGGCATGGCAGGCCTGCCATTACGGCTGTCGAGATAAATTTCGGTCTAAAATTGCCTGTAAAATCTTTAAACGTGGGTATGACACAGTGAATTCTTGCTTGTTTATTGACAAAAATTGTATAGGTTTACGGTGATAAGTTTCTGTCCCCACCACGCAGGATTGTAGGCGTTTTCTGCCAAAACAAATATTGTATTTTGTACAGTCATTGCGCGGTTGGGCGCGACAAAGTCACGTGCACGTATCAACCACGGTACCGCGTGACGGCCCAGTCTGGTTATGTTACTTTGGGGTAACTCACATTTCCAAGTCTGTAGCTCCTGCAGGAACAAAGTTACAGGTGTGACAGACTGAACAGACAGACGGACACCAGACCGACAGACAGACAGACACTATGACCAAACACAATATGGTTTCCGATCTTGAGATTGGAAACCATAATCAATCACTTCGTTGTTTAAAACGTCCCGTGCATAAATTATCGTAATGCGCCCTCATTATGATTTCGCGTTTTCATTGGTTAGAATCTGCTGTGTAAGCAGTACTAAAACTAAGAAATATTGTTTGCTTGCAGTTGCTGTGCAAATAGTCACGGCGTTTTGAATAATCCCAGAGTCGGCCAATTCATAGAAGATACTCACTTTCTCTTTATTATTTTTTGAGACGATAATGATAGTCCGTAGCTGTGTCAAAAACAGAGAAAAAAGACACATTGTTCTAATGTGTTAATCCCTTTGTACGTCACATTCACATTGTTTCGGTCTTGTTCTCTGGTTTTAGCATAATACTTCAGGCGGGATTGCAGTGACCTGCAGGCATTTGTGACTTGCAGAAGTGCGTCACATTGCTTTTGCATGTACTGAATCAGCGTAATTTCTATAACAACTGTCACACATACATGTAGCATCCAACCGTAGACATGCGCCAATTGCGACGACGTATCAGGTGGAAGGCAATGTTTGAAAAGATGACTACATTAAGTATGTCAAGAATGTTTTTTGTGACACTGGAACGGATTCTTTTAACCGCCCGTTGTATTCACAACGACGATATATTGCATGATATATGACATCCACATTAGCATCATTTAGGACGTCTGAATGCAAAAATATCTTGATACATTCGACTTTAGATCGGACGTAAGTGACGAGTGTGGTGTAGAATATCACGTCGTTTGAAGACTTGTGAAAGGTAAAACCTGGAGAAGGCGTTGGGTTTGAATTTACGTTAGCTGTAATTTTATGGCCGTTCGTCACGACATGAGTTGTTGTCGTTCCTGGTAGTCAGCGATATTTCTCAATCTCTCTACTTTCCGTTAGAATTTCCTAACTCGAAATCAAAACGGATATGATGGGCGGTGCATTCAACAGAGCAAAGAGTCTGTTATAAGCACCAAAAATGAGCCAACTACCATCACAGCAGGTGAGTTGCTGATCTTGGAGGCACATCTACCGATTCAGGCGACCAATACTGCTGGTTAAGTTCTTAAAAAGGGGCTGTCTTGGGACCACTTCTATTTTGTCTCTACATCAAGCCATTGGTTGATGTCACAAACCTGCACCTACTGCATCACGTGCATTAGACACGGCTATGCGGATGACACATTATATTTTATCTGGATGTAACTTGCAGTTTCCATAGTGGGCACATGATATTTGGTCCCTTGTATCATGTGATTAATAGAGAGGATGCGCAGCTTTCCGACTCCGACTTCAACTACGAGAATGAATTGTAGTCCGCTATGGACATCCTTGATAAAAACGATGTGATAGAAGTTTTCAATTAGTCAAACACCATAAATTGAAGGCAGAAAAAATTGGCATGATAAATCGGAAGTGCGGATAAATAATGAATATTGAAGTCGTAATCCTAGTCGTTACGATTTGAGACACGACTATGACGACTACGATATTTGCGATTTATGCGCACTTCTGATAACGAGTCAAAATTATTCTGCCACAAAGTTATGGCATTTTACGATTTGCAAACGTCTATCAAATCGTTTTTTATCAAGGATGTCCACAGCGGACTACAATTCATTCTCGTAGTTGAAGTCGGAGTCGGAATCGGAAAGCTGCGCATCCTCTCTATTATCAATTAATTGCGGCACGGATTTCAAGCAAGTAGATCTACGTCAAACCGTCCTCAACTCGCGACGATATCGACAAGAACGTGCTAAAAATGAAATGCCAGTGAGTCCACTCACTTAATTCACTTGAAATAGGTCTATGTACCGATTTGTCAGACGTGGTTCGGATAACTGGCATCGCAACACATTTCCTAACAATGGGAGCGGTCTGTGAGTTGACCAATAGATGTCACTACGGCCCATTTCAATGAATATAGCGGACCTCTTCATTCTTGATCGAGCACTTATCATGAGGATTTTCCTGTGTTTTAACCGTATGATAAAAGCAAAATACATTGAAAAATTGTATCAAGTTACAGTGTCAAGCAGGGCGTATACTGGTTTTGGGCCTACTCGATGTATATCAAAATGCTACGGAAGCCGACTAGTGCCATGTGAAATTATTGTTTTATCTCGTAATTACGACATAGCATCTCGTAATTACGACATAACATCTCGTAATTACGACATAACATCTCGTAATTACGACTTAGCTATCTCGTAATTACGAGATAACATCTCGTAATTACGACATAACATCTCGTAATTACGACATAGCTATCTCGTAATTACGACTTTTTATCTCGTTGGTTGAGCCGTGGAGTCGCTGACCACCATAGAGTTGCTGGGCTCCCAGCGTGCAGATATTTGTTTGTCAGCCGCACTTCACTGGCAAATGGTAAATCAGTTGGGTGGGTGGGTGCGGGCGGGCGGGGGGGGGGGTAGAGTTAGTCAGGCAGGAGCTCAGCATCCTTTTCC